>JAJHUR010135815.1:77801-90310 GCA_027495735.1 Lutjanus campechanus | reverse complement strand
TTTAGTTTTGCTCTTTTTTCTCCCAGAAGACAAAAAAATAAGACAATTGTGAGAAACAATATTTTCCTCTGGGTAAACTTAAAATTTCCAGTGTCTTCAAACTTTTCAGAAATTATGAACATGAGTTCTTCTAATTTCAATTCCTTTGACTTGAAATGATGAGATGAATGAATGTACTCATCAAAATGATTTTCTAAAGATCACAGGAGAGTTGTTGGTTCAACTTAATATCTTAAACTTACTGAAAATGTTTAGTAAAGTACAACTGAATTAATAGCAAGCTAATATGACTAGTATGTTTTGAACTGTTAGATAAGGTAATTTTGCCTCAAATTAAGACAAGTTAAGTCAAACTTAAACTTTTAAGTCAGCCTTGACATTTAACTTTTATTAAGTTAAAACAAGTAGTTTAATTTTATAGTGCACATACACACTGAAGCTCACTGTCATTCAGGACCATCCAGCTCTGTTCACAGAGAACATCACCCTGTCCTGTCATAACTTACGACATGGATAAGATATATTTGCAGTGTGTTTTACTGGTTGAATCAAGGGCACAAAAAATTCTTATCCATTAATCTTTCTGAAAATTTTGAGCGTCAGTCACGTTGCTTCCGGAGTCATTCTAACATTTCTCTCTTTCTCAGGCTTTCTCAAGCTCATTCACTGTCTTTCCTGAGGCAAACTGTGTTTGTGAAAGAGCTCAGTGAGGTGATTCCTGATGATTACTGAGTTCTGCCCTGATTAACATTGAAGCACCTTTCCCGGAATGAAGGTCTCGGTCTATTCTTGTGTCTTCTTGGTTTAACTGTTCCTCGTGCCCGCTCTGCTCGCACCTTCCTCTTCTCTGCCTCAGCACACAAACAACAACTGGAATCCAGTTAAAACTAGCTGCATCAATTGCAATGACTTAAACTAATAAGAGCTAGAAACTGTTTTTTTCATATTGTGAAATTTTTATTTGATACATTCAAAACATCTCTGCATTTTCATTATCTCTGCCTCTGTTGGCCTGGAGGGGATCGTGCGATTGCTTGCATGTGTGTGTGCTGCTTGTCCGCAGCTAATCTTGGATTGTCCTGGACCAATCAACTCAATTTTTTTTCTTAGGACATTCATGACTGTATGCTGATGGACCTCTCTGATTCATAATTTTTGAAAAACCTAGAAAAAATCACAATAAAAATTGCAAACACGATATCTCAAGAACATCTTGAGGGAATTTCTTCAAACTGGGCACAAATGACCACTTGGACTTGAGCATGAACTGCTTAGATTTTGATAGTCAAAGATGAAGGTCAATGTGACCTTACGAGACATGTTTTTGGCTATAACTCAAAAATTCATTCAACAAAACTTCACACAAATGTCAAAGGGTACTATCAGTGTAATAGATATATGTAATTAAATACAAAATAAATGAAATTGTAATCCAGTTACTGAGGAAAAATATGTCAAAATGTTGGTGATTACAAAGGGGCACATTAGAATATTCATACAACATGATGCTGTTTCACATACCAATTTTTCTACTCATAAACTTTTACCCATTGTGAGATTGACAGCGATGCCTTATTTAATCTCCACAGTTGCTCGACTCTTATCTGTTATCTTAGTCACATATCCATTGAAACTTCAACAGTCTGGTGCTCATGGACTTTTTTTTGTAAACTTCAGGGGATTAGTGACTTCTGCTTGACTTGAGCTTAGGGTTTAGAGAGCCGACAGAGTCAGTACAGACAATCATATATTCCAGATATTTTGTTATCATGGTAAAGCCTTAAAACATGGTGTTCCAGAAATATAAAAGGAGGGTTGTACTGGTGGGAGGAGAGCCACAGACAGATGAGGCAGGGCAAGGAGAGTTGTATATTAGACTCTGGGCTAAGAATAGAACAGCGGTCTCAGAACTACATTTGTTTTGGCACAATGTCAACTGCTGGGTCAATAAACCAATTTAATTACACACTCCCCGGCAAATAGATGTGTTTAAAATGTCATCAAAAATAATGCTGGGGCCCATTAATCCTTGTGCCTCAGTCCAATGTAAAAGTTTAAAAGGTTTTCTTTTTTTCTTGAAATGGATCACAAATGCAGCCACATTTTAAGGCAGTGATGTGGCTGGTTTGTTAATAATCGCGCTCTGATCTACATTCACCTTTACTCAGGCCTTTTGCACTTGGAGATGCCCATACAGTCTGTGCGATCAAGACCTCCTGCTTTCCATTTCACACTTGTTGTTCTTGCATGGTTAAAATAGACCCTTTCAACGCTGACGTCATAATTATGTCACAATGTTAGCTGGAGGTATCAAAGCAATAATGGCTCAAAAATTTAATCACATAGCAGCTACCACTGCCAGTCATAAAAAAAAAAAGTACTGTTCTGTAGTAAAACATGATAAGGTGAAAGCTGAGTGATAAGTACGAGCTGTGACAAAACACAGAAAATGAACTCACAAAAATGTCAAGGAAGGAAATATTCTCACACCTGTTTTCCTTATTAAACAGAAAATTACAACCCATCATCCTCTGAATTCAAGTTTCTCCCTTTTACCAAACCAAGAGGAGTTTTAATTGCATTGCTAAATCAATAACTCAACAGAGAGAAACAAAGTAAAATCCATTAAAAACCATCTTGTCTAGTCTTTCCACTGATACAACAATAACCAGCTCTGGTTTGGTTGAAATAAATGCTTAAATCACATAACAGTCTGGCTCTACAGGCTGTTTGTCCTTCAGACTCGGTGGGTGTGTACTGTACCACTGAGTGCATCACTCAAGTACAGCAGTAAATTCACAAAATAAAATTACAAAAATCTCTCCAACCATCAATGGTCTCAGACAGATGGCCAGTATAACCATTGGTTAATGCAAACTTTTCCAAGTAACACTAGTGGTTCTGCAGAGTGAGTGACAACCAACAAAACTTGCTAACTAGTGTTAGCTAACTTGTTTAGGAAAGCTTGTTTGCCTCCACCATAGCTCCACCAACAAAAAAAACAAAATAATGTGTACATACAGAAAAGAGAGGGGTCTATACTGTAAGTCTATTCCTGATGGCAAAAAGTCCCTTCTGCGGGGTTATAAGCTTGAACTACAGGGGTGTGGTTTGTGATTCTGACCGTTGCTGGTTGGTCAAAAATTGAGGCTGCATGAACTTCTGTGCAGCTTTATTCACAAAAAGGGAAGGATTAATATCGATAAAGTCAAGATCAAGAGAGACAACAAGCAAAGAAAATAAAAAATAAAAACATGAGCATGAATGCCAGTGAGCTGAGGGTAGAAGTGGAGAACTAGGAGAGTCAGGCAGTGAATGAATTACAGAGGAGGTAGTGATGAGAAACAAAGCAAATGACTTTCATAGCAGTAATGTTCTAAAGCAGAAATAAACAAACATGAAATACTCAACAAATTGTTGGGTTTGAAATTAAGTTTTCAGTCTCATTTCCCACCTCTGTATTTCTTTGTCTCATTTTTAATTCATTACATCCAAACAAATGTCAGGGTCGCCCAACAGTGAACACAAAGAACGTCAGGTTGACAACAAGATTCTGGTTCAAACAACTCCTTCCAACTAGGAATCTGCAAAAGAGATTGTTACGGCGCCTCTCTCACTTCACTTTTAATGCGCCTCGCTGTGCCGAGTCACGCCTGAAATGGACCATCTCTGGAGTGGGGACGAAGCAAGCCCAACCCGCCTCCAAGCTGACTGTGGCCAACCTGTGACCACGCCCCTTTCCCCCTTCAAACAAGCATGTGTTGCGAGATTCAACTCGTGTGTGAAGGAGTCCAGAGAGAAAGGCCTTTTTAAAAGTGTCCGTGCGTTCAGCTCAAAGTCCTTTTTAGTAGCTCCTGACTGAATCTCTGTGGTTTAGTTTCTTTCCTGCATCACTCTTTGTACTTTCAGGTATCTGCTTTGTTTTACTGTTTCATGTTCACTTTCAGGTGTACAGGTGTTCAGTTACTGCTGATGAAAACCAAACATTTCCTGATTTCACTGCTTTGTAATAAAAGGGATAAAAATATCAAAATAAAGTTTTTATCTACCATTGTAGAGCCACTCATTTGAGCTAAGCTTGTCTTCTGTTAAACGACACACCTTCAAGCTGGTGGCCCTGTTGTAATGGAGATGCAAACCCCTGCTGTGCTGAGCTGACGTGCTGAGTCACACCAGCACGTTTTTTAAAAAGAAAATATCGAGGTATTAGTTCCCAATTAGCTCCTGGGTTTCTGCTTCTGTGGCTCCTTAGTACCTGCAACTATTTAGTTTCTAATCAAACATTGAAATAAAGCTCTATAAGTGCTGTTGAAACAAATTTTATTCGTGAAATAGACCTCTCTGCTCCCCTTAGTTTTCAGACACTTAATCCTTGATTTTAACCTTGAAGCCTCTTCAGAACCCACACCATTTAAATTATGTTTTCTGTGTTGTCTAATGAGGCCACAAGCATGGGCCTGTTTGAATCTTTTTTTTTTTTTTTCTATTTCATCTAAATAATTGCTTTGAAGTGCCTTTCAGAGTGCACCAACAAATATGTATACAGTAATAGTAATATCCCACCTTTTAAAGGTGAACGCTGAATGAAAGGTATTAATTTTGATAAACATACATATCGACTCCTTCGTGACTTCAACTCTCTTTTGCTGTTGTTGCTGTCTTATTTTCTGCTCTGCTTTTTTTGTACAGTATTTACAGTGACCACACACACACATCAATATTTCACGCTCCAGTGGAGTGAACTGGACAGTCTACCTTTTAATTAACTTGTTGCCATGGTGAATCATATTCCTGGAGTGTCATTTGGGGGGGGTCAAAAGCTGACAGAATTAATTCTTATCAACTGTTCCAGAAAAAAAAAAAAAAGTGTGACACCTCAGGGTCAGTTGACTCAGAGTTCAGAAGTAGGTCCAGGGTCGGTTAAACCAGCCCTCTCGCACAGGCTGCAGATGGGTTTACTTTCCACCAGAAGTCCATCAACAATTTATTTCTCATCTGGACAGAAACCTTTTACTTCTCCCTCTGGGCTGGTTGTTGACGGCTAGACAAACTGTGGTCCATCAGAGGCTGCAGACAGGCTTTAAGGTTACATCACTATGGCTTCTGTTCTGTCGAGATGCCACCAAAGCTCATTTTTTCACGTCATGCTGACCACAAATCAGACGGGATTACATGTACTTTGATTTAATTAGTTGTTTTCGCTTTGATCAATTCTTTTTGTTCCACTTTGTGTTAGATGTTCTCCCCACTGTCATGCTTGTGGGACTTTTATTGTTCATTCATGAGTTTCTGAAAGTGTGTCAAGCCCACGCAATTAGTAAGACAGGGTGAGGTTTACTTCATTAGTTTAACAGCTTGAAATGTAAATGCCGGGGCAGTGCGTGCATGTGTGAGTTTGTGTGTGTAAAGCGCAGGTGTCCTGTTCCTCAAGTGCTTACCCGTCATTCAGCTGGTACAACGGTTGAAACTTAATGTAAATTTGGATCAAAAGGGTTGATTTCAAAAGCTTGTCAGTCATTTGTGGCTTCAATACAGGAAGGAAAAAAAAAACATTTACAGTGATCCTTCCATAGTTTCACAAATCCATCTCAAGTATTCTCACTTGACGGCCAGGTTTCCGTTTGAAAAGTACGAGGCTGTGATGTCAAATTGGATTAAAACGTCTTAAATTGTCTTGTTTAAAGCCTAAACAGGGGATCAGGGCTTCCTCTTCTTTGATGAAGGAATCAATGTCGGGTGTGTTTTGCATTCACTGATTTAAGCTTTGGTGGCATTCTGGGAAATCAAAGTGACTGCCTGATGAGGATTCACTGTCACAAAGTTGAAATTAAGTTGTTGCCGCTTGAATCTGGTGGGAGGGAACGAAAAAAGGAAATCTTTGCTTTTTTTTTTATTGCAAGTCTAGTGTGGGATCCACAGCTATACTGTATAGCTGCGAGGCTTAAAGACCACACGCAAGAGCTTCTTAAAGTATCAGCAAGTGTGCAGATCTCATTACAACTTAGTGGGGTACAGTGGTGTAGTGGGAAAGAAATTCAGCCCTGGACTTGAGTGTTTGCATCACAACCAACCCCTTAAAATACCAAGTCACACAAGAACACAAACTAACTAAGAACTTTCAATAAACTTAATCTGATGGGCGCAGTTGCCTTCAAGGATTACGTTGCAGGTATTGCAGCCTGTTTCGTGGCTACAGGCTGAAGCAATCCACTGGACCAATTGCAATACCTTGTGTATTTATTATTCATTTAGACAGCAAAATGTGTAATAATAGGAGCCAGGTTTAAAAATACTGAAATTACTGTCAAGGGTATCAGAATGAAGCAAAAACATCCCCAAAATGCCACTTAGTTTAGTATATGCAACAGTTCAGACCACTGAGCAGGATGCACGGGAGGCTATAAACAAAACGTGATGTTTTTGAGGGAATTATTTCAAAAGTGGAGTCAGCTTCTATTAAATATATAATCTTCAGCAACTTAATTTAGATTGTCCCCTTGCCCCCTGGGAGTGCAATAGACAGATGTGCTGTTAGCTAAGGTTGTTTTGAACAGATATAAACACTTAGTTTGATAATGCTGTCCCTAAGGACTTGCCGTGCTTGACAACAAACCCCGGAAGACAAATTATTAATCACACAATTATGGGCAGCTGTCAACATTCACTTAATTACATCTGTTACGCCGATATCATCCTCAGTGAAGAGCAAGCAAAAGGTAAATCTTGAAGATGGCTGAAAGTGTGTGGTTGAAAGAAAAAACTGTGGCTTGAGTGGAGCTGATGCTCGAGGAGGGAGCACTCGCAGAAACAGAATAGCGGAGTTACGGTTTGCATGTAACAGGATTACATAAAGTTTGTATATAAAAAAGGTAAACTTCATTCCATAAAGTAACATTCCGTACAGAAACAGTTCTGCCTTGAGTTGTGAAAACGCTGTCATCATCTAAGACCAACGTTTAACGTTGGCTACACAGAACACCCAGTAATGTTAGCGACAAAGATTAACCGCTAATGTTAGCTACCCAGACCAACTGCTAACATTAGCTACATAGATCAGCCACTAATGTTAGATACACAGAACTACTGCTAATGTGAGCTACACAGACGATCTACTAACAGTAGCTACACAGATCAGCCACTAACATTAGTTCCACAGATCAAATGCTAAAGTTAGCTACAAAGAACAACCAGTAATGTTAACTACACCGACCACCCACTAACATTAGCTACATAGATCAACTGCTTGTGATAGCTACACAGAAAACCAGTTATAGCTAGCTAACCTGTCAATACTACTACTACTGCTACTTATGGCAGTTTACCTGAAGTTTGAGTAAGAATAGCATACTTAACAGAGTACATTTAAATGTCCATAATTATCTCTATCTAAACAAACAGATAGATAGCTGAACAAACAATTAATAAACATACAACTAACATAAAACATTATGTTTGGCTAGACAATCTCGCCATTTGGTATTGAGGTAATCCAAAAGTACAGGTAATCAGTAATCGGAATACATTTTTAGAGTAACCCTCTTAACCCTGGTCCTTAAAAGGTGTCACTTGACTGGCTGAATAGTTGAACAGTTTAGCGTCGTCTAACTGTAAACTGGTTTGTGTAATCTTAGGGTGAAAACAAACAGCTGCAGTATTGTTTGGCTGTACGGTCAAGATGTTGACAGTTTGGATGATATTTTCAATTGTTGCTCCCACAGAGTTAATCTGTTTATCGATCAGTTGGGAACTGCGGCGTGTGCCCGTTGTGGTGCTGAAGAGATGCTGTTGTTGTGTTGCTGATGTTTGGCAGCTTATCGAGCACCTTGGCATCTAGTTTTTCACAGTGGCAAACTGGTTCTGACGGCCAGTAACGCCACAGCAGCAACTGCTGTGACAAACAACAGCATCCTGTCTGTTTAATGGAAAGGATAATCCACTCAGACTGACAGACACTCCCAAGTCAAAAAGAAAGTAGTTTCTGCTATTATACTCAAGAAAAAGGAGACATCTCTATGGCCAGTATCCGCAAATTCTGCAACTCAATTTTTATTTTTTTATTTTTTTAAAAAGTATAGGTATAAATAAAAAATGAATTATAAGTTACTATAGGAATGAATCAAAGTGATGTTGGAACTCACAGACCTGGATGTGAGGTGTTTTTTTTTTTTAGTTCAGTGTAACTTTCTAAACTCAAATGAATATGTTCTCACTCCTGACAGAGATATTAGAGGAGTACTACACAGGGCTTAATATGATAATAAATGAACTAGTCCTCCAGATTTATGCTTTTTCAATACTTGTTGATATAGTTTTCCAACCTGCTTTCTTAATGCAGTCATTAACCACATCTCCAGCTGCTATCATGACATGAAATATTTCACAACAAGGCATAATCCATACTAATTATGCCTTGTTATTTTGTATGCACATGGAATTGGAAGTGGTTGAAGCAACTCTTTTACTGATATTGCTCGGCATTAAAGGAAAAGCCTGCAAGACCTGAAGCTAATGAGTCAACGCAGTTTAAAAAAACAAGAAACAAGAATGAGGAAATCCTCACCGGCAGCTCGCAGACCTCCTGCACAGACTCAATCACTCATCTAACAAATGACTGATCAACCACAAAAAAATCAGCAATTGGGGAGATTTCAAGTTATTAAAAAGCCCCACAGGCTCTGACTCTGCAACTGCCTATGCAGAAAACAGCAACAACACAACAGCTTTGGTGTCCAGACAAATAAGATACAGCAGATAAAAGCAGGGCTCAACAATAAGGATTGCCCGCCTGCCTGGTGCAAGTAAAATGCCATGTCGGGCAGGAACTATTTTGATTATCAATTAATAATTAAAATAATTTTTCATGCAAAAATGATAGAAAATGCTGTTTTCAGCCTCTCAAATGTAGAGATTTTCAGCTTTTCTCTGTTTATTATCATATTAAAGTTGCAGCTAGTTGGAGCTCTGCAGAGCTCCTGCAGCCTCCGTTTCTTTGCTGTGATTGGGGAGGTGGGGGTGGGGGAAAAACAATTCTCTTCAGCCATATATTGAATATGAAACAGGGCTCCAACTCACTATTTAGACTGCTGTACTCATTTTTGCATGCACAGTGGCTACATATTTCTCCTTTAAAGCAGTCATTCCCAGAGACTGGGTCAGGACCCACACGTGAGGTCACAGGAGATTTTATTTGGGTCCCCAAACAAATAAAAGACAATGGAGTATGTTCTTCAAATTTAAATTTATACCTGCAATACATCCTTTATAAAGCATTTAAAATGTCTCTATTGTTTTACTGATGAGAGAGGAAAAAAAGAACCAGTTAATTCTGTCCCAATGCACTTATTTTGTCTATAGGCTAAAATGTCCTATGTTGTTTTACTGCTAAGAAGAAATAAAAACAATAAGCTTAAATTAATTTATTTCTCATTAATAAAGTTTTAACGTGTATGTATTTTCAATAAAACATCAATATAATGTAGGATGATGCAGAATTTTTTTTTTTTTTTTGGTTTTAAAAAAGTGGGTCCCCTGGAAAAAAAACTGCTTTAAGGATGCCAGCTTTGGGGCGCCCTTATAGCTCAGTTGGTAGAGCGTGCGCCCCAAGTATTGAGGCTGTCAGTCCTCTGCAGCGGCCGCTGGTTCTGCCTGTGGCCCATTTGCTGCATGTCATCCTTTCTCCTTCTACCGCCTTTCCTGTCATCTCTTCAGCTGCCCCTGTCGCAATAAAGGCAAAAGCCCAAAAAATAATCTAAAAAAAAAAAGGATGCCAGCTTCACCCTCCCTCCTGAAGCCTCAACACTGTTGCCTTGACTGATTTTTAACCACACAAGCTGACTGACACCAATCCGCTAGGGGGCGCTGTTACACCCAATTGGAAAACAACAAATAAATGTATACAGGGATATCAACAATTATTAGGCATGTTGCAATAGAGGGTGGTATATTGATATATTAAGAAGATAATTATTAAAGCCAATAGTCTCAATATATCTTAAACATAAATACAGCACGGGACTGTTACTTGATCAGTGGCTGATTTTTTAAGCATTTAAAAATAACATAATATTGAAAAAAAAAAAGTGTATTTTCAACCATTAAAATTAAACTATTTGCAGCTTGTATTGAGAGTTTTAATATTGCAGCATTGCTGTTTATGTCTGTCTACATGTGAGACTGTGTGGGCTGCATGTTTTATGTGGGCAGCGTGTATTATAACAGCTGTGTCACAGACAGAGAGGATTTGATGTGGCTCAGAAACAGAACACATCTCGCCCAAAGCAAGAGACAACTGAGCCAATACCCCACTGTTATAATCTTGTCAGGAGACACTGTCTGGAGCTGCTCTTTTCACTTCATATGGGAGGACGACTCTGTGGATTCAGATAGTTTGCTTCAGCCGTTACACCCAAGTGACTTTTACTTCAGAGCCACACTTACAGCTCTGAAGCAGAAAATGTACAGTTCGCCCTTTAGTGCTGTCATTTGTTCGCAGAGTCAGACCATTTCTGTCATCTGTGTTCGAGTCTTTTTGGCACAAGAAGGCATCCCCTTGTTGACACCATGGGTTTAAATCTAGGGGTTCTCAGCAATTGACTTTGTTGCAGCGACGGTTCTCAAATGTCAACAACCTTTTAGAGGACGGTGTCAGAAATGATGGCCAGAGTAACAAATACAGAACTATCAATGCAGGAAGCCCTGAAACAGACATGTCGGCTTTGTAAAGGGATATCATACAAAAAAATAAAAAATACATCAATAAATAATGTCGTTAAATAATTAAAATTGAGTGTAAAATAATTCTTTTAACCTTTAAGCAGTTGGTAAGGTAACCATTTTTTTCTTTTTTAATACCATCAGCTGATCAATTAAATGCTTTAGCTACTGTAGCATCTCTAGCTAGCAAATACTACAAATACTGCTTCTATTGTCATTATCTTCATGTCTTAGCTCTAATTCATCAGGGCCACAATAGAAAAAAAAAGTCTTAGACTTTATTATGTTGCCTCTATGATATTTGTGGATTATTTGATATAATAAATTAAACAAAAACATTCTGTTAGCTAGCCAACTTTAGCCAGCTAGCATTTGCTTGCCAGCTTGAATTCTTTGGCTACAGTAATGCTACATCTGTATGTTGGCCTACAGTATATGGATGATTAATTATCCTGGTGTTGTTTTATGAAAGAGTTAGCTTCAGATGGCTAGCTAGCTAAAGAGGCTGATACTCAGCATGTTTAGCTACCAGTGTTTTCAGTCAGGTTAGCTAGCTACATGATCCAGTGATGGAAATGCATGAGCTGTCAATTTCAATTAATAAAACACCTGAAGACAACTTTTGGAGGAGCAGGGACAATTGTAAGAAACTCAGTTCCTCAAATCAGAAACAAGTTAGAGTGATGTCACAGAGAACACACCGGAAAATACTGTCCTTCGTGATTTTTTCATGTCAGCGACAAAATCTTCAGGTAAAGACATAAAACCTGGTCGAAGTGCAAATTCTGTGCTGCAGTCGGTCAGTCTGCACAAAATACCAAATGGCATGTTCGACTGAGTTGCACACACACATCTCCACAATCACGAAACACCGTCATTTTGTGTTTTTTTTCGCACACAGGTGTGTGAATCAGTAAAGTGTCCTTTCAACATATTTTCTATCAGCAATAAAGTGTAAATATTGAAATAAACAGCATGCGTGTGTCTCTAATTATTCTCGCTAACAACAAATCAGGAATCATTATTATAATTACAAAGCCTAATAAATCTCAACAGACCTGCAAAGTGTGCGAATGGGACGGGATCACAGCTGTCATCAGATGGTCTTTAACAGATCAGTCAGCATGACAGCTGGAGCAGCTGTGGTGTTTGTGTCCGTGTATTTACTGGGCTCCAGAAAAACAAGGACATTATATCTGACTGACCATGAGACCGCCCGGCCTGGGGAGAAAAAGGTCTGTGTGCTTCTATCTACGGTGGCCGACAAGTACAAACGCGCTGCAAATACAGAAACGTGCTGCATATACAGAAACGTGCTGCAAATAAGAAAACAAATGCAAAAAGACTTTCATAATACAGTAAAAGATGAGGGCCACGTGGAAAAAAGAAAGAAAGAAAGACAAAAAAAAAAGAATACGTACTTTTTCATGTAGCCTCTCCCGATTCCAATTTTCCTCCCACCAATAACTTTCTTCTTCTCATTCACTCATCTGCTCCACGCGTCGATACGTCCGTAAAGAATTATATCTGTTCTCATCAAACAGGATTTCAGTTCTACAATTCTTCTCTAAAAAAGAAGCAGAGAGTCTGAGAACGAAATTCTTCAAGTTTCCTGTTGCACCAAAAGCAAAGGAGGTTCACTTTAAGGTTCTCAATGAAATATACCCCTCTGCTGAATTCTTAAGACGTCGTTTTGGTTTAGATCATAACAACTGCTCGTTCTGTGATGAACACATTGAAACTACAGAACATTTATTTTATGAATGTAATTTTGCTCACGCCTTTTGGGATGATTT
>JAJHUR010135815.1:59726-76617 GCA_027495735.1 Lutjanus campechanus | reverse complement strand
CAAGAAAAAACCCGTCGGGAGACATACCGGTAGATATATTTAGGCTAACGTTAGCACAAGCTAACCATAGTTGATGACTTGCCTGAAAAATTCTGCAGATCTTCTCCACTGTCATATCTTCCTCTTGTATTGATATGCGTTTGCCTGCTCGATAGAGTACAGAGAGAGGTTTGGAGCCGTGTCACACCATCACAGTGCAGAAACGAACAGGAGATAGAGAAATTAGTTTTCCCTCGTTATTTTAATTACCAATTTCGATTTACAAACACCTCAAATTAAATCGGATAACGGATAACGGATAATGGATAACGATCCGTTTTCCGTTTTAACACAAAAACGGGAAACGGATTGTTTTTCTATTTTTATTTTGTCATTTCAAAACAAAAAACAGATGACCGCGACGTACACGGACCCGGTCCGTGTACGTCGCGGTCATCCGTTTTTTTTACCGTTTTTTATTTTTCTTACCAATTTAAACTTGGACTGTGAAGTTCAAATTGGTAAGGACAGGAGCCTCCACATTGGGGTATACGGGAAGCCCACACACACAGACCAATACCTTCTCTTTGACTCACACCACCCTCTGGAGCATAAGCTAGGCATTATCAGAACCCTGCAACACAGGGCTGATAATGTACCAACCAGCACTCGGGCACGAAAGAAGGAGCACAAACACCTGAGGGGAGCCCTCAAAACCTGTGGCTACCCCAGCTGGGCTTTTGTGAAAACAGCCACACGTGCCAGGAAGAACACCAACTCCGAGGGTGATGAGAAAAAGAGAAATAAAAGAAACAACATAGTAATCCCGTATGTGTCTGGGGTATCTGAAAAACTCAGGAGGGTTTTCAACAAGCATGACATCCCAGTGCATTTCAAACCCAGCAACACACTCAGACAGAAACTGGTTCATCCTAAAGATCGCACACCACACACACAAAAGAGCAACCTGGTGTATGCTGTCCAATGCAACGAGGACTGCAATGACTTATTCATAGGAGAAACAAAACAACCACTCAACAGACGCATGGCTCAACACAGGAGACCTAACTCTTCAGGCCTGGACTCAGCTGTCTATTTACACTTTAAGGAGAAAGCACACTCCTTTGAGGACAACAATGTCCACATTCTAGACAGGGAGGACAGTTTGAGAGAGAGTTAAGGAAGCCATCTATGAGGTCTGAGACATAACCTCTCTCCTATTTACAATGCTGTCATTTCATCTTTGCCCAGGAGATTCAACAACAACTTGACCTCCAATAACAACAGCAGTTCACATTCATGTGGCTCTAACGACCGACACTCACATCTGGTTTTGGGTGACTCTCAGGACTAACGACCCCTAACGACTGTCGTCAGAACTGAGTAGAGCACTAATGAATTTGAACATATCCATAGAGGTTAAATACCTGGTTTCCCACCATTTGGTTAGACGAGCTCTGACTAGTCTGACAGGCATGAACTGATGAAGCTTCTTGGATAAGAGGCGAAACGTCTTCAGAAAAGGCTTTTTGAACAAGTCCAGTTGCTTTCGATTTAATCTTGCTTTGGCTTACAATGACCTGGGCAAATGAGAACATTCACGGACAAGGAGCAGAAAATAACAGATTCAAGATTTCTTAATGGTGCACATAAAAAATGTTTAAAAAATCTTTCTGAATATTTTACTCAAAGCATCTGAGACATCTTATTTTTTTTCTATCAAAATACAGTATTGTCTCTAATCATGACTTCATGCATGATCAACACACACACACACAAAAAAAGTTCAAATACTAACTAGGGATGCAAGCGAACTCAATATGAGTTCAGAACAAGTTCAGAGTCAATGACACACTTGAGCTGTGACCACCAGCTCTATAAATCACTCTGTTGGTTGGTCAGTTGGTCCACAAAAAGTTCACCCCCTAAAGGGTGAACTTTTTCACCCGAGGAGGGTGAAACTTGGCATAGTGGTCAAGTGCGTGTATGTGTGTGTAAAGGTGCATTTTTGTGTTCATGCCAAATAAAAGGGGTGGAGGTTAAAAGGGGACGGGTGGTGGCGATTTCAAAGAGTAGGGTGGGCTGCCCATGCCCTCCTGCATTTCGGAATTGCACATATGTAGTTGCAGCTATTGCAAATTACTGTAACACTTGTTTTGTTTAAATTATATGATTTTGCCTAGGTATCAAATATTTTATTACCTTGCTTTGGCTCTTCTTCCATTCTGGAACTCAACAAAGTCAGAGTCAGGAATGGCATAGACTTTCCTGGAGTTTGAGGTCCAGTACTTGGAATCTGAGGAGTCAGAAAACATTAACTTCACAGTAAGTAAGTAGCCTTTGCAACCCAGTCTCAGGGCAGTCTAACCACAAGGCCAGTGAGTCGATTACTTCACTTAATAACTATGTATTTAAAATTATCAAAGTTTTAAAGTTCATTAGAAAACCACACATTTTCTGATCATACAACTTACTTCTTGAGCCTTCGCAGTCCAGGATTTCATTTCCTTGGCTGTCTGTGAGGGTAAATGACTCAGCAGAGTCTAAGGCAGCCTGCACCTTTGCAGTTATTCCTTCAACATTTGCCTCAGCTTCCGAAAAGCGAATGGCCACTGTCATTGAAGTACTGAGCTTTCCGTTCACTATTTCGCCAATATGGATTGACCTGGGGATAATAACATCAGATGATTCAAAATAATAAATAATAAATAAAATTAATTTCTGACTTGAAAGCAGTTTGCAGAAAACATTCAGGTCTTAGGAGATTGTTTTCAAAAATGCTTAGGTTTTAGAGTGTGTTTTTTAGGCATCTTAGGTCTTAATGGGTTAAATCATATAAAAATATAGGATTAAATTTTAGCAGCAAGGATCAGCTGCATAATATGTGTACCTGTGTAATGATTTAGCTGGGAACTTGCCACCAGCTCGTGGAGTTCCATGTGAAGCTGCAGTTTCAGTAGATGATGAAGAAGCTGATGATGAGGCTCGGAAGCTAAAAGAGGGGACAGCAGCAGTGGGTGGAGGTGCCCTGTTTACAGATGGTTGACTTTGCTCTGGCTCTCCATGGACCTCGTAATGCATGCGATTGCAAAGATTGAAAGTGGAAAAATGTCCAGTTGCCTCCGGAAAAATGGCTTTGTTTGCATCATCTGTAATGTACAGACTATTGGCATTGACCTGTTTAATCAGACAGAATGAAAAAAGCAATTTACTTAAAGTAACACTAATGCAAATCTTTCACAGATCCATGGCATTGCAGGGTTCACACACATTTTTAAGTTCAAATTCAAGCACTTTAAAGGCTCATTTTTTAAATTTTCAAGCACCGAATGAAATTACATATTTGGGTACCATTAGAATTCCCATCCTTTCGTACCGTTAAGGCCAAAAACAGCCACAAAGAAAAAGCTGTTGTAAAAATATGTCAGATAAATATTTTCTTCCACTTTTTCTCGCATAAATGTGTTACTTGTGGATGTAACCCCAGTTCTGATCAAAAGTTTTAAATATTTAAAACTTTTTTGAATTGTAATATTTTATCATCAGATTTGTCATGGGTAAATGGCGCCATCTGATGGTCAACATTAAAAATGACTAATTTGACCTCTTTCCTACACAGGGAACCACTGACATTGCTGAATGTATCTTTTTGTATTGTTTATGTCTGAGCAATCAAAAAATGTGGTTATAATGGAGGTCCATGGGGACATTTCACTATTTATGGAAAAAAAAGTAGAAAAATATTTATCTGATATATTTTTACAGCAGTTTTTGTTAGTGGCTGTTTTTGGCCTTAACAGTATGAAAGGATGGCCAATGTGCCAACAGTGTATTATTGACCTTTTAAAAATGTTTAAATTAAATTTCTTAAAATCACATATTCATCCCATATGATGCATTATAGTGAAAGTTATGGCCAAATTAAAATGGAGATGGATGAAAATTCCCCCAATGGTACCAGACATGATTTTACAGCTTTTTTCCCTCACTTTTTAATGACTTTTTTCGACAAATATCTTTTTAGAAATTTCTCTACAAATATTTTCCAGAATTCGCCATTTATATTTGAATCTTTGTATATCATGAAAAAATATACTGGCCTAACGTTAACCTTCCACAAAATTTGGCCCACAGTTGAATAGCTCTGAGTTATGCTATACACATCTAAAATTATGTTTCATGACAGCAAAACGTTGTGAAAAGGGAGGAAAATAGTCAGTCTGATCCCAATTTTGTGAAAGACACGAGTTATAATTTCACTTAAACTAAAATTCAAGCACTTTTCAGACCTTGAAAACACATTACAATTCAAGCATTTTCGATTATTTCAAGCACTCGTGGGACAGCGACGCAGCTAGCGGACCCCGTTGGGAGACATACCGGGACAGCGACGCAGCTAGCGGACCCCGTTGGGAGACATACCGGTAGATATATTGAGGCTAGCGTTAGCACAAGCTAACCATAGTTGATGACTTACCTGAAAAATTCTGCAGATTTTCTCCACTGTCATGTCTTCATCTTGTATGGATAGGCGTTTGCCTGCTCGATAGAGCACAACTGTAATACTTTCCATCTCTTTGAAGCTAACGTTAGCAAATTGGCGCCCTTTAACGTACCACCTTCTTCTTCTTCTCTTTTTTTAATGGCGGGTCGCAAACAACTTTTAGGTGCATACCGCCATAGACATATATACGTCTATGCATACCGCCACCTACTGTACAAGAGTGTGCATCATCATGTTACGTACCACCTCTCGTCTTCTTCTGGTGTTGTAGTGCGATACAGGTAAACAGACTTACAACTTCCGGGTCACAGTGCAGAAACGAACAGGAGATAGAGAAATGAGTTTTCCCTCGTTATTTTAATTACCAATTTCGATTTACAAACACCTCAAATTAAATCGGATAACGGATAACGGATAATGGATAACGATCCGTTTTCCGTTTTTCATTTTTCATTATAAAACACAAAAACGGGAAACGGATTGTTTTTCTATTTTTATTTTGTCATTTCAAAACAAAAAACAGATGACCGCGACGTACACGGACCGTTTTCCCTGTTATTTTAATTCCCAATTTCGATTTACAAACACATCAAATTAAATCGGATAATGGATAACGGATAATGGATAACGATCCGTTTTCCGTTTTTCGTTTTTCATTATGAAACACAAAAACGGGAAACGGATTGTTTTTCTATTTTTATTTTGTCATTTCAAAACAAAAAACGGATGACCGCGACGTACACGGACCGTAGAGGATCTTAACCTTACAGAGAACCTCTAGTTCCATCCTCTTATTCCCTACTGAGCTTCTTCTTATTTATTTATGTTTTTTTGTTATTTATTTTATTTTATTTTATTATTTTTGTTGTTATTTACTTTTAACTTTATTTATTTTTCCCATTTTTTTTCCCATTTCTAGGCTTGTCTGTTCCCTTGTTCTTTATGCACCACACTGTACTATGCCAATTTGTATTGTAAATTTGCTAATAAAAAAATAAATAAAAAAATAAAATAATAAAAAAACAAAAAAAACAAACGTTGATACGTCTGTTGTCTGTCTCTCGGGTGGACGCTCAGCACTGCCCCTAGAGGCCTGGAGCACTTCCGTTGTATGACTGGATAGGCGACGTTTTCTTTTTGGATCTGTTTTCCTATATGCAGCGCGTTTCTGTATTTGCAGCACGTTTCTGTTTATGCAGCGCGTTTCTGTATTTGCAGCGCGTTTGTACTTGTCGGTCACCGTATCTATCAGAACCTGATGACGGTTCCGGCAAAGTACGGAAAGTAAAAAGGCCACCATTGCTGCGGTGGCGCCTCCTGACAGTATAAGTGCGAATTAATGCGAGCCATCAAAAGAAGTTTACAATTTTCTACCTTTACACCTACTTTTTAATGGAACATTACTTTTGACAGCTATGTCCACGATGTCAGGAAAAACCTGCGCAGTTTGGCCGCTCCAACACTTAATTTAAATTTCATCTTTGGACAAAAACGAAATGCAAAATACACAAACTTTGACTTCATGAAGAGTGCTGCTGTCTGAGACCAGGCACTCAAACTCAAACAGAGTGTATAGAGGACCACCATGTGTCATTAACAGGAAGGAACTTTTGTTCCAGAGAATCTTGAATACCTGAACTCATATTATTATATATTAAACAGTACTTCACCACTTAAATGTGGCGGAGGTGGTCTGTGTTTTCTCTTCTCTGTTATCCATTGTCATAACCAACATCGAACTACTATATCAAATTTTAAGAAAATCGGTACCTATAAAAGCCTATTAAACCTATTAAAAGTTATTATAAATTTAAATTAAATTTAACAATATATTAGTGAAAATATATCAACTGCATTATTAATTAGTGCACATATGTTTCATAAGATAATGCATATCAATAATCAGTCAGTTGTGAAAGAAAATCCAGAAAATGTTACCATTGCCCCCCGGTGTCGTTTGACATTTGAATGTTATCATGTATTTATATTCTTTGCTACATTCAAAGTTTATTCACACAAATTATGGACATGAGCTCATATCCCAGGTTGGAGATTTCAGAACAAAACTTTACAACAGAGAGATCTTTGGTTTATGATTGGATTTTAAGCTTATTACAAAGTTTCAACAGCGAATCCAGTGCACTCATTTTTTTTTAATTTCATTTATATGATACTATAATTATTAAGAAGATGGTACATATTGAGAATTTGCAGATGTAATCTCGTGACTCCATTTTCCATTACCTGAAGCCTGATTAATTAATTTAAAGTACCACTGAAGAGCAGACCTTACCTCACCCATTTGTCTCTCCTGTCTCCTGCAGACTGTCTCCAATAAAAAAAATATGAAGTGTTTAATAAATGGAATCTTTTTTTTTTTCATGCTGTGGTTACATTTCAGAGTGAATAAGTAAGGCTGTTTAGACAGCTATTCTTCTCAGGTCACATTGTACGTGAGAGGCTGGTTTGTGAGAAAAGTAGACTTCATGAGGATCCCTTTCTTATCTCATTAGCTGTGCATGTTTACATACTTAGGTACAGTAATTGGACCTGCATTGTGCTAAAAGTAGCCTATATTAAAGTTGTACCTTTTAATGAGCAAAGAAAGAGAGATTGTGATTACATTTTTATGTCCATGGCTTCATCACATTCATGGAGGGCAAAATTAAATAAACAGAAACACAGTGTTTTACAACGTTAGAACACTAAAGCCACCAAGAAGTCTTAAAGTGATACTTCACTTTGTGGGATTAACCCACGTAGTATATACTCACCACCATGTTGATGTGATGGTAGATGAAAATCTTCAATTTCCAAAACAGTCCTGGAGTTTTAGGAGAAAGAAAGTAGCAGCCTCATCCAGTACAATGGCAGTGAATGGAGACCATCGATAAAACGTTAAAAATAGCACACTAAACAAGCACAAAAATTCTCCATCCTGCCCCAAAAATAACTTTAAATATGCTTTGATTTTGAAGTTATTTTGGGGGCATTTTTGCTTTAGTTGACAGGACAGCCAACGAGTAGACAAGAAACAGGTCAGAGAGAGAGGGGATGACACGCAGCAAAATGTCCGAGGTGGGAATCGAACCCGGAGCCACATGAAAGCAATGTGGAAGCCTGTGCTTTACCAACTGAGCTAAACATCCACAGGTATAAATGTTTTTCTCATGTAACTGGCTCACGCGTGCATACTCGTTCACGTGAACGCGCCTCAGGATTGAGAGACTAAGGCTGATATTTTGGCTAAAAACATGGGGTAAATTGCATCTTTTGCGGCTAATTTTCGATGTCGCGGCTAGCGGACACTTGGATTACACCACACGAGCAGGATGGAGAATTTTTGTGCTTGTTTAGTGTGCTATTTTTAACGTTTTATCGATGTCTCCATTCACTGCCATTGTACTGGATGAGGCTGCTACTTTCTTTCTCCTAAAACTCCGGGACTGTTTTGGAAATTGAAGATTTTCATCTACCATCACATCAACATGGTGGTGAGTATATACTACGTGGGTTAATCCCACAAAGTGAAGTATCACTTTAAGTGTGAAAATTGCTAATTACATCTTTCTACATGTAAAGGAACGTTTGGTGTACACAAAGCCAGTAACAAGTTGTCTGAGATAAATTGTGCAATGCAGATAAACAAGTCTTCATACCTAAACCACAAATAGAAAAAAATTGCCACTGCGTCAAAAATGACGATGGTTCTGTTCTGCCTCAGTGATGTGAAGCAGCACTATGGAGCGATGTTTTTTATGAGTGGGGTCCCTTTTGTTTGTATCATGCAAATGCAATAAAAGTACACGTCTTTTGTTTATTCACCCCAAATCAAGAACACATATTTTTCCTCTCGTGTTTCCTCCCACTATCCTCAAGTATGATCGGTTATCTGTCCACTGAAAGGTGGCACCTTAGTTTAAAAATAATTATTTGATGAGTGTTTTAAACACGCATTGTTTTCTTCTGCATGCAGCCTAATTTCTATTTTTACAATGCTATTTTACTAAAATAAATCATAAAAATCTAAGTATTTTTCATGATGGAGTGTGGAGGATTAATGAGTGTCACAGTCTGAGTAAAGAGGTACAGTGGAGGCAAAATTTCTCCTAAGGACTTGAATTAATTAATAATTATAATTGACATTAATCTTAGAATTAAAATTTTAAACATACATGCATAAGTGTGTGCACCTGTGCATATGTGCATGCGTACTTTATGCTACCGCTGCAAAAGCCGGCGCCCCATTTGGGGCACCCTGGTCAAAAAAGTCTCGAAACGCCCCTGTTCTGGTCGCTGCAGAAAGAAAGTAGTTCCTGTAGACCATAGAGAAATGTTTTTCCGACATGAAACTGATCACAACAAGGTCTGTAGATTACCTTTAGGAACTGAGTCATGATTTTTCTTTGCTTTTGGTGCTTTGAGAACCACAAGCCAAGTATTATTTAGTCCCATTATATTTGAGATAAGGCAGATATCTCTGAAACGCACTACAACAATCCAGATGTATAAACAGCACTATTGTCCCTTAAAGCAACTAAAACTACTTGGTTAAAGTTAATGCTGCGTTGTTACAGTAATGATAATAATCCACATATGTAATCCACATATGTAATCTAATAATATAACACTGTCAAAGGACAAATCTCTCTGCATTAGGAGTATTTTTACTGAAAAAATAAATATTTTAATGATATCACTTTCCTGCCTAAGGAAAACCCTGGTGTAGCATGAAAACCAAAGTAGTAACAAGATTTCAGCCCACAAAGTCTTTATCAAGCCCTTTTCAGAGGTGCAGTATATAGCATTGCTGGTCTTAATCTACCTGTTAAAGTGTTGGTCTTTTGTCATTCAAACATAAGTGACTTATACATGAATGTTCCTCATGGCTTCATTCAGTCAAAAATATTATGATGCCAAAGCGGAGGATGTTGAAGCCTTATTTAATAACCATCGTGAGCATGTGGGACGCCCACACTCGCTTTTCATCGTGAATGAACCAACAAATTTGCATCAATTTCATCATTTAACGTTCTACTGTAAGACAGCCAATACTGCTGCCTATTCTTCTTAACGGGCGCAACCACTCAGCGATCGGACGTGAGGTTGGGATTTGTTTCAATTCTTTTCTGTCGATATATAGTGACAGATTGTTGGTCAGAGTGGTTGTTAGAGGTTAAATCTGGCTCTTTCACAGCAATTTATTTAATTGATTTTATTTTTCTCTGTGCATGAGAGATGAAGACTGAAATAAAACATTTATTTCTGTGATCTTAGGAGGTGATGATGTTACAAGATGCAATTCTTCAACATTTTTCTCAAGTATAGTAAGGACAGATGTTTAAGAGTGTTTCTACATCCAGTTATGCATAACAGAGTGGAAATGAGGCTTGTACTGTACATGTGCCTAGTACCACAGTGAAAAACAGGAACAGGAATATGTGTGACTTTGTAAATCTGACTAAAGGAAACAATATCCTCCTTAGGCCCTGAAGAAAACAAAAGAAATGTAGGTAATTGGGATGTGAGAAATATTTCAAAATGATTTTTTTTTCCCCAAAATGATATTTGTCCCCAACAATGCATCAATTTGGTAATGATAAATTTCCATTTGCTTTGTAGGCTATTTCTATTTAATTTTTTTCTCATTTGATGAATATTGGAAATAGATCCCACAGCGCCCCAGAGTGCTCGTTCTATATTTAACTATATTTCGTTTCCCCCCCCTTGCCCAATGTCAGCTGGGATAGGCATCAGTGCCCCGCGACCTGACAGAATAAGTGGTTACAGACGATGGATGGACAGATGGACAGTTGAGATCTGAAAAATTTTTTTTTTTTTTTTTTTTTTTTTTTTTTTCACTCTTAAACAGTGGATCCTCCCCATCTCTCACTGCCAGAAACAGATGCTGTTCCCTCATGGGAAGTGCAATGTAGAATCAGTAAGGAGGACTGGCATGGTCACAATTTATCCACATATAAATTCAGTGATCATTCTCATAAGTTGCCAAGAAGTGTCTATAACACTTCATGGAAAATGACACTGAGTTTTTTGTTTGAAACCACATAGAGTCGGCAGGGATGACCGGATCATGACTTTTCCACACATAAATTCAGCGATTTTCTCTTACAAGTTGCCAAAAATACTACCTATTGCCACATCACTGATGTGTGTTCTAATAACATTGCTGTGTGGACTAAAGTGTGGGACATTTCTGATCTGCAGCGACATTCCAGAATTCTGCTGGGCCCAGAGGGCTAACATAGATCTTTAACAATAAAGCAGAACTTTATTTCATTCAAAACTGCTTAGTGGGAAAATCTTGACTGTGGAGATGAGTCAAAACATGACGTGAACATGCTGACATGTCGTGAATGCTACATAAGGGAGCAGTTCTTGATCTCTGAGACACATGTTGCACTTTACACACTTCACAACCCTCTTCTCTGTTCTGGATCCAGCTGTTTGTGGCAGCCAGATTAAAGAAATGCAGGACCGTTCTTTGTGTGACTTTAGATAAGGCCTGATCATGTGGTCACACAGATCTGCGCGAAATCTGTTCTGCCTCGCTCAGAGCTCTGCGTACTTAAGTATGGAAAGTGGTTGAAAATGAGAAGAAGCGAGTCCCACTGTCTCCCACAAAGGGCATGGGTTCAATGCGGATTTTGAAAAGCTTAAAACTGACATAAACTTATAAAATCTGAATCTAATATAGTTAAGACTCTCATAAATAAAATAAAAAACAAGACACACAATATATCTGCCAAAAAATGTCTGCTTAAATTCCTGCCATTTTGAATCCCTCCATTGCTTCCACCTGACTCTCTATCTGTCTTCTTAGCTTCCTTTCCTTTTCTTTATTTCCTTGATTTGAGTTTCCTCCTCAAATCGCCCCTTCCTGCTGTTGAAAGTGGACCTCTTTTAGCTCAACAGTGGATCGATTTGGAGTTGCCGTGCGGTGTCCGTAGCTGTCATGTTTTACAGTGGAACGATCCAGAAGGCCGGTCAGATAATGACCCTTCTCTCTGTGCTTTCTGACAGAGGAGATGGGAAACATCGATAGCGTCCATTCAGCCATTTTTAATGAGAAATACCCCTGGGTGTCCGGTCTCTTGAGGAGTCAAACCGCTGAAGAAAAGAAGGAAACTATTTATTGGTGCATCAAAGACAGTATGGTAACATCTTTTATATGTATTTATCTCTCCATCTATCCATGTATCCATTATTCTCTGTTACTCTTCAATAATTCACTATCCTAACATTACCTCTCCTTTGTTTTGCCTCCTTTGGCTGATAGATCAAAATAAATCATCACATTTGAAAGTCTTAATGGAAACAGCAAATTTACATAAAATTCAATTCGCTTAAGTTTTTAACAGACTGGGGCTTCTACGATTTGTCAGGCTGATTAAACTGAGTCTAGTTTACTTCTTATCTGACAAATGCATGCATGTGTTGCTTTCTGCAGCAGCCGGCACACATTAGCATCTGTTTAGAGTTTCCCAACCTAAAGGAGACAGATGACACCCTCCCGAATTATTTCTTTAACCTTATATTTATTCAAAAAATTTATTCATTAACCTTCACTCAATATCATAGTTTTTTCTTTGCATATTCCTCACAGCTCTACCTCATAACAGCTGGTAAGATTGTGCTATAGTGGTAAAATTACTTATTAACTGTTTGCTGTAGTTTTAGACTTTGCACTATTACATGTAAGTGACTCCAGCGATCTGTTGCATCCTCAGATCTGAAGATCAACTTTAAGTTGAAATGTCATATTCAAAACTCATGTTGTCATTGTCCCAGAATAAATTTAAAATGGGAGAATTATTATCATCATGCCAAATAAGACAAATCCAAGTCAAGTCTCAAGTTCTGTCAAAGAAAGTCTCAAGTCAAGTCTTTAGAGCTTCGTTTGACAAGACTTAAGACTTCACCTAGACTAAAGAAAGTTTCAAGTCAGTCAGGACAAGTCAAAGTCAAGTCTTCAAGCATCTCAGAGGTCAAGCTATAAGTCTCATGTCTTGTGAAAGTGACTGGCAAGCCATGTCTTCAGTAAGGAGCAACAAGTCCAAGTCAAGTTTCAGGCCATGTCAAAGCAAGTCTCAAGGAAAGTCTCAACAAGCAATACAAGTTCAGATTGAGTCTTAAGTCAGTCAAGACAAATCCAAGCCAAGTCTCAAGCTCTTTCAAAGAAGGTCTCAAGTCATGTCCCAAGCCAGTCGAGACAAGTCTCAGGTCAGGTTTGAAGTGATTTGAGACAGTCCCGGAAGTGGTGGTTTGGTCAAATGCTGTCATTGGTGTTTAATGACCAACCTGGGAACTGAGACCCAACAATAATCTTCCTCCAGAATCGCTTACTGCACCTTTAAGTCAGTCAAAACCAGTCAAGTCAAGTCTCAAGTCAGTCATAAGAGGTTATGTCACGGCATGTCGGTGGGGGGTAAATCCTCTTTTCCCACCTTAAAAAAATTTAGCATTTATATTTTATTCTTGAAATGAATTATGAAGCAAGTGCTGCTGTGCCACATTTTAAGATGCAACGTAACCTTTTAAAACTTGAAATGCAGTGGGATTGTGACTGAAATAGTGTCGTGCTGATGCGATCGCATAAACGCCCCACCAAACTGTTTATTTTTTATGTCTGTTATCATTGTACTAATTAAGTGTTCAATAAAATCCCACACCATCTGCCTCTGGCTGCAGATTTGTGGTGCTGTGTGTTAAAGTCGTGTCGCTCTGCACATCCAGACAACAACATGATTTCCTGGTGAAGTTCTTTTCTTTATTTTTTGAGCTGTTGTTGTCACGCGCCGCTGTGATTGGCTCAGCTGTTTCGGAGTGATGAGACCAGTGACGTGACTGGCTGAAAGCATATTTATGAATCACCACAACTGCTGATCTAAATGTTCCTTCACTCAGTTCTTTCGCACTTAAATACAAATGTGCAAAATACCTGGTGCACTTTGAGACATCTGCAGAGTCTCTGCACCTACTGTAACACCTACAGCTTTGTGTTTGCTGCTAGCGTGATACCTTATTCTGGAAGTCTTGATTTAAATTAGTGTTTAAAAATGGGTACTGCAGTGCAAATTGGAGCTATTGGAGCAAGTTATTTCTCTCAAGACGAGCAAAACGTTATAATCTGACAATAACAAGTGTGCTGTTTATTTTAGCTTCATGCAAGTTGAGGAAAAATGGGCAGGCAGCAGAATCACACATGCCAGAACAAAAACTCATGTTCTACACTGGAATAGAAGTGTTGTTGGAGAAGGCAGTATTTCGACTTAGCATGTTTCCTTAATCTCTTCTGTTGTATCATTTATCTTATGTCGAGCTCATTTATGTGACTTAAAGGTCCAGTGTGTAAGATTTTCAGGGGTATAATGGCAGACATGGAAAGTAATGTTCATCAGTATGTTTCATTAGTGTATAATCACATGAAAAATAGAACTGTTGGGTATTTAGTTACCTTAGAATGAGCTAATTGTAACTACAGAGGGAGCGGGTCCTCTTCCACATCGTCCACCATGTTGCACTACCATGTTTCTACAGGAGCCCTGATTAGACAAACCAAACACAGGCTCTAGAAAGGGCCTTTCTGAGTAGCTTCGTGGCCACCGTAGTTTCTCTTACACACCTGGAAGGGGAGGGTGAGGAGAGTTGGTTGCAATATGAAACCTCAGCTAGATGGCACTCAAGTCCAACTCTCAAGTCCACAGCTCTGATAAAATATCTTGTCTAATGCTAGGTTGTTGTTGTTTTTGTTTTGTTTTTTCCAGCCTTGTAAGAAGAAATGAAATCAATTTTGATTCAAACGAAGAGGATACGGCCAGTAAAGAACTCCAAGAGACTAATAGGAAATGGCCATGTTTTTAAATTGAGTAAAAAGAAATGACAAATATAAATCAAATATTTGTTCATAGCAAGCTGAACACTTATCAGGTGACAGCTCTGGAATCCCCCGCTGTGGAGATATTATATTGCCGCTGCAGTTACCTTGACAGTACAATAGCTGAAGGCCTGTACAATATTTCACCACATTACACTATATTGCAACAGATCCAAGCCCAACCGTGAAAAGAATAAATGCTGTGCAGTGACTTGACTTTGGTGGACTTGAGGCACGACAGCTCGGCTGTGTGTGTGTGTGTGTGTGTGTGTGTGTGTGTGTGGTGGTGGGGGATGTGTGTATTTTATGAGTCCTTCATTGAACTGGAACTGTATTCACATGAGGAGCGAGGTCTGTCTCAGACACATAAACGCACGCCATCACCACTTATGTTAAGCTCATACCATTATCATACAGTATATTTATCAGCCAGAAAGTGACATAAACACCGCCCATAAATTTTTCCTACCTGTGATTTCATTTATGTGAAGACATGAATATTTCCTGTGTGTGTGCGACTGCCCATGTGAATCTGTGCAGACGCCTTCAGGTTGATATATAACCACTCAGGTGTTATAATCATGGGTAATGTGGCACTATTAACATTTGCATGCTAACCTGTCATCTCTAGTGAGTATATGCTTGAGTTATTGAACCCATGTGGCGTGTTTCATCTTGAAGTGCTGCAGACTGCAAAGAGTTGTGTGAGAGAGAGAGAGTATGTGTGTTTTTGAAGAATATTCTCTGCGTGGGAGAGTGTGTGTGTGTGTGTGTGTCATCACCTGTTCTATCCACTGTATGTTCTTGAGATTCTGACCTGGACAGGTGTGAGTGTGCTTTGCTATAATGACTTATGCTTGACTGGGTGACCTCTGTATGTGTCTGTCAGTTTGATTTTACTGTACTCTGTGTGTGTGAGTGAGTGTGTATGTAGTGTACAGGCTCTAAACGCTGCAAAACACCTGGTAAATGAAGCCATGTGAGCGTGTAATATGTAACATTTTAGAGTTGAGAAACTGTACAGTTTTACACTTTAAAAATTACGATTTTTATGCCTCTGTGATGGCAACAGCTGTGACCAGAAGCAATATGTTTTCAGGTCATCTATCCACTCGTCCACCCATCCATAAAAGTGAAAATGAAATGTCAAGAATGGATTGAGCGATTTGGCACAAATGACCACTTGAACTCAAAGACGAACTTCTCGTGAATGCGATATCTCAGGAACACCTTGTCACTCATGTTAAGTGAGGTAAAAAGGAAAACTACGGCACAGTCACCTTCCCAGTGCCTACAGCAAATTAGCTGTTAGGCACCTTCTGTGACAGAAGCAGATCATTTGTATGAAAGAGACAAGCTGGTTAACTGGAGCGGATGAAGTGGTGTTAAATCTCAGAAAGATGGTTTTGATCAGCAGATATAAAAATGTATCCAACCACATTTTTCTTACTTACTTGTGCTACAAAAGTGGTTTGAATAAAGGACAAATATGTGTATAAAAAGGGACTGAGAAGGAGTCAGTTGCACCAGCCGTTCATGAGTTAAGACACTGCCTGGCACCTGGTGCTGCAAGTGTTTCCAAACTGCAAATTTATGCACCGCTAAATTAAGCAGGTTGTGCCACACAAACTAGTTGTCACATGTATGTACACCTTTTAACCGTTGCATAGCTAAATAAACCAAATTTAGCTGTTTGGATTGAAGAGTAAAAGAGGGCGTAATATGGAGTTCATCAAAATGCGGTTTAATAAAGATGTAAACTGGGAATACAACAACTAAATATACAATTTGCAACAATTTGCAATTTCATTTAGCAGACGCTTTTATCCAAAGTGACGTACATCTGAGAGCTGATACAACTCAAGCAAGTTCGAGTCTGATAAGATGTAATATACAAATTCCACAAAATGAAACAAATAGCTTAAGTGCTTTGGTTAGATAACATAACTGAATATTTCCCCTTCATTGTGAACCAGAGGCATGCACCCATAGAGTGCACTCATAGAGAATTATGAAATTTTGTCATAATTAATATATGAATTCTTGAAAAAATGAGTTTTGTAAGGTCAGAGTGACTTTTCACCACCAAAATCCTCGACTCCAAGTGCACATTTAAACCATAAGTTTGAAGAAATTCCCTCAAACTATTCTTGAGGTGTCACGTTCACAGGAATGGGATGACCCAAAAATATAATGCCTCTGGCCACAGCTGTCGTCGGTGTGGAGTCATAAAAAAAAAAAGTTTTCTCAAGGTCTTTCAAAAATTGTGACTCACAGAGGTCCTTCAGCATACAGATACAGTCATGAATGTGGTTTGCATGTAGTTTCTGTCTTTCATTTCCTTCATGTTGTTGTAGTTCTGGAAACAGGATGTATGGTGATATAATGTAAAGCAAAACATTCTCGCTATATATGAGACATTCACGATTTGAAAAGGAAAAACAAAATGTCAAGAAATTCAGTCTATGATATTATCCTTGATCCCTTAAAATGCACGGAGTAGTCAGAAACAC
>JAJHUR010135815.1:35182-56719 GCA_027495735.1 Lutjanus campechanus | reverse complement strand
TGAAATGTCAAGAATGGATTGAGCGATTTGGCACAAATGACCACTTGAACTCAAAGACGAACTTCTCGTGAATGCGATATCTCAGGAACACCTTGTCACTCATGTTAAGTGAGGTAAAAAGGAAAACTACGGCACAGTCACCTTCCCAGTGCCTACAGCAAATTAGCTGTTAGGCACCTTCTGTGAGAGAAGCAGATCATTTGTATGAAAGAGACAAGCTGGTTAACTGGAGCGGATGAAGTGGTGTTAAATCTCAGAAAGATGGTTTTGATCAGCAGATATAAAAATGTATCCAACCACATTTTTCTTACTTACTTGTGCTACAAAAGTGGTTTGAATAAAGGACAAATATGTGCATAAAAAGGGACTGAGAAGGAGTCAGTTGCACCAGCCATTCATGAGATAAGACACTGCCTGGCACCTGGTGCTGCAAGTGTTTCCAAACTGCAGATTTATGCACCGCTAAATTAAGCAGGTTGTGCCACACAAACTAGTTGTCACGTGTATGTACACCTTGTTACTTTTAACCGTTGCATAGCTAAATAAACCAAATTTAGCTGTTTGGATTGAAGAGTAAAAGAGGGCATAATATGGAGTTTATCAAAATGCGGTTTAATAAAGATGTAAACTGGGAATACAATAACTAAATATACAATTTGCAACAATTTGCAATTTCATTTAGCAGACGCTTTTATCCAAAGTGACGTACATCTGAGAGCTGATACAACTCAAGCAAGTTCGAGTCTGATAAGATGTAATATACAAATTCCACAAAATGAAACAAATAGCTTAAGTGCTTTGGTTAGATAACATAACTGAATATTTCCCCTTCATTGTGAACCAGAGGCATGCACCCATAGAGTGCACTCATAGAGAATTATGAAATTTTGTCATAATTAATATATGAATTCTTGAAAAAATGAGTTTTGTAAGGTCAGAGTGACTTTTCACCACCAAAATCCTCGACTCCAAGTGCACATTTAAACCATAAGTTTGAAGAAATTCCCTCAAACTATTCTTGAGGTGTCACGTTCACAGGAATGGGATGACCCAAAAATATAATGCCTCTGGCCACAGCTGTCGTCGGTGTGGAGTCATAAAAAAAAAAGTTTTCTCAAGGTCTTTCAAAAATTGTGACTCACAGAGGTCCTTCAGCATACAGATACAGTCATGAATGTGGTTTGCATGTAGTTTCTGTCTTTCATTTCCTTCATGTTGTTGTAGTTCTGGAAACAGGATGTATGGTGATATAATGTAAAGCAAAACATTCTCGCTATATATGAGACATTCACGATTTGAAAAGGAAAAACAAAATGTCAAGAAATTCAGTCTATGATATTATCCTTGATCCCTTAAAATGCACGGAGTAGTCAGAAACACCGGCATTCAATTTTCTCCTCATAGTCATATGGAAGCATGAAAAGCCAACATATTTTATATCTAATTAAAACTTGACATTTGGACCAGGACAGCCTTCAGCACATTAAAAGAGACACAAAGCACAGACTCTTTACAGAGAGAGGATAATACGGCTGATTCACATTCAGATAATCACACATGGAATGTGAATAGCGAGCTACATCATGAGCAGTAGAGTTCACGGAGAGCGATCTGACCTCACGGGCTATCAGCACCTATTTTCTCTCTTAATCCTCTACAAACACTCGCTCATCCCTTTGGAAGGGAGGGAGATGCAGTAATAACCTCTTTATTCCAGCAATTACTACAGTAAGTGAGCTGCATTATCAAATACTGTAATAAACCTGGGGGAATACTGTAAGTTGCTGGTTGATGAAAAACGTGTGTGTTTATAGCAGGTTTCGGTTTGAACTGTTGAAGCTGGATTTAGCAGAGCGGGCATACAGCTTTTTTGCCAAATCATTTCACTTTTCTGTGTTAATTTAAATACAGCTGACCACATGAATTAGTTATCATATGTCAATACCATCATGTCTAAAAGACAGTAGCAGGGAGAAGCTGCTCACTCAGACTGTCTGGACTGACAGCACAAAGGTAATAGACCCACTCGGCTCCCTGCTGCTGTGGTCTTTTCACCGTATCATTACATGGGTTCATCATTTTCTTTATTCACAGGAACTGCAGGTAAGTTGTTAGGAGAGTCCACTCTCTTCATTGAAACTAATCTTGTGATTAATGTGACGTTTAATTAAATAAGTGACATGTTTTCATTGTGCTTTGCATAATATAGCAGGAATGGATCGCACGTCCTCGGGCTGTCTTTTAGCGATTTATTGCAAAGCATTCGCTGGGTCTGCACTGCACAAACGTCCTTTATGGCTTCTCAGAAAAAAGAAGTCTTTAAAAAGAAGATAAATAACATTTTCAAATAATAAATAAATGGCCAAAATAAATGGGAAAAACACTGCAACAAAAAGTAGCCATGCACCACCCACATATCTGTAATTGTAGAGGAAGCATTCACATGGTCTCTCTTGCATAAATGCCCTCCGTGCTTGTGTAACAACATGAACAATTACAAAGGTGTGCTGCACACATGCCTCAACAAACTTCTCTTAGCACATTTTAGCATAAAGATAAATAAAAGTTTTGTTGACTTTATGTTTGTTTGAAGTAAGTGAACATCACATATGTACAACGGTGGATATTTCATGTCACAGTTGGTGGGGATAGTAAAGTGGCAAGCGGCCACATAAACATAGTAAAAGCCAGTCAGTCAGTGTCCTGCCTGAGGAGCTCAGCACAGTGCTGCTGCCAAAGACAGGCTGATTAAGATTAAAGCATGCATGGGAAGACATTACCTTAAAACACTGACAAGACATTAGAGCTCAAAAATGAAACAAAACTTTATTGAAATTGCAACAAGACCTCTGCAGTTTTCCAGTTGCAGGAGGCCTTGTTGGAGGAAGAGGCACAATATATTTTAAAGCTGAAAAAAATGATCAAAATATTTAAATTTAATGAAAACATCTTTGTGCAGTACAGATCCCTGCAAAACGTGGTTTTCAATGAAAATGAGAATAATGATTAAAAAAAAATTAACGTTACCTCAAATATCACAAATCATATCATAGTTGTAATATCAGTTAAATTCAATAAGATATTTTTTCAATATCATTCAGTCCTACCACACATTAAAGGATAGCACTGGTTAAAGTTTTTTTTTTTTTTTTTCCCAAAAAATTATTGGAACAATTCAACAATCCTTAGATATTTGAAGGGCATAATAATTATGAACTGATGTTTCAATAAGCACCCAACCACAAAACTAACAGTGATGGACTCCTCTCTGTTTGCTCAACCACTTTTGAACCAGATGCTTATAAAACCTCCTCTACTGCTGTCCAGTGCGATTGGCTCTTCAGGTGGCAGAAGGAGAGGCGCTTTTATAAGTGAACCATCAACAGAACACGATGGACGGCATTTTTCCACCTCCTCCCGCCGTACACAACTGAAACCAAAATATCCCAGATACTACAGACCTCGGACCGCCGCCATCCTTCTCTGGTGACATCATTTGGAGCCAGAGTCTGCACAGTAGTGACCAGTGTTAGAGCCGTGGTATCGAGTTCCTGCCCACACAGCCAGTTGGCTGAGTGATCAGCAGGGATCAGCTGCCAACCATGGCATAAAACGTGTGCACACTTGCAAACATCAGCATGATATGAACTTCCTACCTACTTATGTATGTATGTATATAGGCATCTACATACATACTGTTTTGTTTTGTGTTGCACTACCTACTAATGGTTTTAGTTTTGTTAGCTGTGAGCAGCGACTTCTGTCACAAGTGCACTTGGCCTGAGAGCAGAGCTGTTTAAATTCCTCTGCTCATTAAAGTTGAAACACTTCCTCAGTGGATCCCCCCTCTGACCCCACACCCACTTCAAAGAAACACAAAATACTCTATTAAAGGTCAGGAGAAATGTTTTGTATCCTCCCACCATAAATGCCCGACTAAAGACTTGTAGTATAATTGTTGAGAAAAGATGCGATAAGAATCTGTCGGGCCAACATATTGAACTCCTGCAGCTGCATTAAGAATGAAGCAAAACAGCCCCAAGACAGGATGTAGAATTTCATTGACTTTCTACACATTAAATGCAAAACTATACCCAGAAGATTTATGTGCAGCAGTTAGCCAAAGTGCTATTTTTCACTGAAGAGGAGTTGAGGATGAGGAATAATGGCATCTGCAAGTTTGCATAGTTATAAGTTAAATTCTTTCCTGTACGTCTCTGTTTGAGGCTGTCCTAATTCCATCTACAGGCAACCATCATATGCTCTGCTTTCACATTTAACTACGGTTCTTTCAAACACGTCCCTGGTGTTTATGTAAGCTCGAGGATCACACGCATCCATCTTGTGCAGCTCACGTACAGTACATTTGCTTTTTAAGGAGTGCTGGCGTGCGCCCACCTTTAGTTTTCCATTAATTTATTCAGATTGTATCACTGTACAAAGTGCAGTTGGTTATAAAGTAGGCCAATCTGTTCTTTCCGTTCTGGTTTTTGTTCTTATTTTAGAACAAAGTGGGTGGTAAAAGAGAGTTGACAGAAATGATGAACTGTAGGAATGTGTTTTAGGTGTCTGCTACTCAGATATTCCTCGCTGTGCATTCAGTCTGGAAGGTGAGGGTAATCAGTGACTTGACAGAAAACCTCAAAACTGTAGTGTAAGGTAATCGCATGATTTAATAACAGCTTTGCGCAAATAAGTGAGGCTTTTTTTGTTTTACCTCATATTAATAAATCTGAAGCAATTTTTAAAATAAAACTGTAGTAAAGCCAAGAGGTTCATTTACATAATACATGATCTGATAACTGTATAACACAGCTGCCAGCATAAATAAACAAGGACTGATGAAAACATGTCCAACAGTGAGAGTGCTGAGGAGACAAATGAAAACGACAAACACAGTGATTGTAAAAAAAATTACAAAATAAAAGCTAGAACTAGACGAGTGCACTCAGTAGAGTGCAGATCCCCACCAGTCAAACTGAAAAGAATATTCAGATGTAACACCTTTGAAATCACCAACATTTTGTAAGTAACTACAATGGATTACAATTATATGTATTCTGTAAGTTATTTAACTGTAACTATTTGCATAAATAGTTACTCTCCAGCACCTATTAGACATTTGTGTGAAATAAGCGGATGATTTCTTGAGTTATGTCCAAAAACTTGTTTTGTGAGGTCACAGTGACCTTTGACACTTAAGTCTAACAAAACAAATTTAGAACTGCCTCAGACGATGCATACACACAAATGATGACCCTCTTAGAAAATGTTGAAACACACCTTTTAACCCACACCTTTGAGGATTTTATCACAAATGTCATGATTATCTGTTTTTATGTTAAGCACTTTTCTTGCATATTATGATGATGATGATGATGATGATGATGATGATGATGATTATTACTAATATTATTATTATTTTTATCATTATTAGTGAGTTAAAGTCCTTGCTGGATGTCATCACTTTCACCCTCATTTTTTTTTATCCCACTTAAAGATATTTCCAATAACACTACAGTTATTGGAAATTGGAAATTATAATTGTTATTGGAAATCTGATCTTGGGCAGACAGATCAGGTGCTCCCTGTTCTCCACCTTACTTTTCCTCTGGTCTGTTTTTCTTAATGTTAAACCATTTCTTTTTCATCTGAGACCCTGCTTGTTTCTCCTGGGACACAAATACAACATGCGGCGCTTCAGTTATTGCAGCCCAAGGAGTTATTATTATTATTATTATGAGTCGCAAAAGGGTCTTTTCTGGCTTTCCCTTTGGACACGGGCAGCGCAGCGGTGTGTCCGTGGCACAGACCGAATGGGGAGAGACGATGCTCAGTGCTGGTCGCAAGCTGGTAAAACAAAGAAATAAAAGATCATTTCCTGATAGTTTCACAGCGGTTAAGCTCTAAAAACAAACAAACACCCCACACACAGCGCAGTGACGCCTGATTCGGCCTGAAAATGAAGTTAGAACAACTTCACCACTTCCCCCGTGATTCTTTTCTATGCTAACATATTTCCTTATATGGAGAAAAGGGTCTGTAAAGTTTAGAATGATTCTGATTCACTTACATACTGTATGTACAGTGGTAATTGGTCGGGGCTAACTTGCACTATTGAGATACTATTGAGACCATGAGTTATGAATTAGGTGTGGCTAAATGTAGGGGGTGGGGCATAAATCACTATTGAAACTGGGATTTTCTTACAAGAGTCTAGAACAAATGGTTCATTAGCTTGGTCATGTTACGTGAATGCATTTAAAAGTTTTGCACCTTTTTGTTAAAGGCCACTCCCACTGACACACCCCATTTTAGCCAATTGGCATGAACACAAACATACAGTACACCTTCACACACACAGCCTCTGATGGTGAAAACTCAAAAAAAAGAGAAAAGAACAGAGAAAAGAAAGAAATAAAGAAAAGGAAAAAGGAACTTGAAAAGGTAAGAATTATGAAGAAAATGTACCTGTGCTTGCTGCTTAAAACACATAGGGCCAGATCTACTAAAGTTTTGCGTGTATAAAAACGTGTGCAATGAGTTTGCACACGTTTTTATACACGCAAAAAAAATGTACAAACTGATTTACTAACAGAGCACACTAAGGGTTGCGTCTTTCAAAGGTGCAAAATAGTGCATCTGCATCCAGTTAGTACGTCTGCCGCAATGAATATGCAATATGGGGCGTTTACATGCAATTGTGCGTGTGTTGGGAGGAGAAAATGTAAATATATTAATTTAGCACCCGCAAAGTGATTTATCAAACCTGAAAGCAAGTTTGCGAACAGAAACTGCGTCTATATTTAACACGTGTCAAAGGGAGGTGCAAACGGTTTGTACGTGTAATTGCGCACACATGGCTGCGGTTATTGTCGCAAGAAGGAGACATCGAAACGATGAAAGGAGACGCAGAGAACGCATTTTTCACCCTTGTGTGAACATTTTTGGAATGAATGAGGAAACAATAATCAAAACATATCGCCTATCCAGCATAGCCATTTTGGAGCTGGTGGAGGAACTCAGAGTGGATTTGGAGCCATGAGAAGGAGTCACGCAATTCCTGCACGGAAAAAACTCCTTGCAAGTTTACATTTTTCTGCATCGGAGTCATTCCAGCGTACGGTAGCTATTACAGCTGGGATCTCCCAATCCCCTTTTTCAGATGCGCTGTCTTAAGTCCTAAATGCCATGTCGCGCCAGATGGCCAAGTTTATTAGGTTTCCACACACTCAGCACTCATTGAATGAGACCAAACAAGGCTTTTTTGCAGTAGCTGGATTTCCCCGAGTTATTGGAGCGATTGACTGCACCCATGTGCAGCTTGTGCCCCCCGCAGACACCAAGCATGTGTACAGAAATCGCAAACACGCACATTCATTGAATGTGCAGTGCGTTTGTGGCAAAATATCTCATTCACTGTGCCCCCACCTGTTTTATTTGCAGACATTTTATTATGCGCCAATTTTTCTTTTGTTCGTCTTCTGATATCTTGATATCTTCTTTTCACTTCATCCACTGTTCACATCGTTTTGCCGACAGTATTTACAAATTTCTTCCCATATAGCGTTCCTTTGTGCGACAGATTTCTTTGCTGTAGCTCATTTAAGTGTTTATTGGCTTCATCTACCAACACCTCTAATTCCATAGGGTCGAATTTCACTTAGTGCTTTCTTCTCTCAAAACTCGCCATGCTGCAAACCATGAAACATGCAAAACCCTCATTTAAATAGGGTGTCTCCAACACTTTTGCACCTTTTGCCATTTACGCAAATACTCTTAGTAAATCACCCACAAACCGCGGTTCAGCCACACGCGCAAAATTCTAGATTGCACAGGCAAATTAGTACACGCAAATTGGGATCTTAGTAGAGCCGGCCCATATAGTAGTAAAGTAAAATGTGGGAAATGTTGAAGTTATTGTTGAGTTAGCAGTTGGAAAACAAATACAGAAGTCCATTTAGCAGGTGAAACAGAGGTGCTGACAGAAGTTTCATTTTAACTGTAGGCACTTTTTGCTGTACCTGAGCAGAGCTGAGCTGTCAGCTGAAGTTAAAGTTAAATTCTAAAACATTACCACTTGCATCCCCTAACCACTCTCGGCATTCCTCCCCAGTGGACAGATGTCTATTCAGCTCAAACTGCTACAATACCTTATTGCTAATTGAACTGTAAGACTTGCCAATTTGTGTGCATGAGTTATTAATTTATTAGCACAAATGATTAGTTCCACGGTATGAATTAATAAACTTTGCACACTATGAAACCTTTTATCCCTGACATATGTTGGTCTCTGTAGCATTTTGAAGTTAACAACCCCAACACAACACACTCAACATTGTGTTGTGATGCGGTAGACAGAGAAGGGTATACTGTATGTGGCAGTTTGAAACTTGCAGTCTTCTGGGCCTGATAAAGAAAACCACAACACTTCTTTCACTATACAATATTTGTACATACTCCCCAACCATCTGTTGTCTAAAGGCAACGCCTCCTCTGTCTCTGGATGCGTGTCTTGTTGTGTTTGGCCCTCTTAGACTGTTTGGAGTGCTTGCACAGCCTGCACTGCCTGAAACGCAGCAAGCATGTCAGAGCTGTATGGATTACAGGGGGCACCTTGCCAACTTTGCCATCAGGACCATCAGACTCGCTTTCTGGGTTCATTTCCTCCAACTGTGCCTGCGCTGTCACATCCAGGAATACAAACTGGCACAGTGTGTCCAAAAGGTATGCCACCTCTGCTACAATAACACAAGGGTGTTTCTTGTACGTTTTATCAGCCAAAAATGGAGCTTCTCGCATTTAAAAGAAAAAAAATAAATAAAAGAGTGGTGAAGCTGTTCTGTGTGATTGAGCCTTTAATCAGAAATTATACAACTCAATATACTGTAGCTGTGGGTACCTAATAAAACCAGTCAGCTACATCAGAAAGTGCTTGTCTCTTTAAGTGTCAGGTCAGTAAAAGAAGTTACGGTCTCAATTAATTCCTGGTGACAATTATGAAGACGGTGTCCCATTAATGTGATAATAAGGCTTAAAGAGAGGTATGTTTTGGGGCGTGTTTGAAGATTTGAATGTCTCAGCCTGTCCCTCAGATGTCTTTGGGGAGAAAATCACTGACATTACATACCAAGGTCAGTGGGCTGTATCTTTCAATAAAGTCCACTGACCTTAGCATGCTGCACTTGTCACAAAACTGTCTAGACGATGTCAAAATCTGCACGGCATCTGATTTTCTTTAGTTCAATCCAGACGAGACAAAATGTTCTCATGGTTGGCCCTGAACATATTTCAGATCTGGTATCACAAAGTCTAACACTTCTATTGAATAACATTTGATCTCAGCTTATATTTTCGATCACGGTGTAACTAAGCTATTTCAGTGTTGTTTTGAACAACTGAGGAACATTGCTAAGGTTTCTGGTATGCAACATCACGTCTTGCTCTTGCATGCTCTTTTCACCTACACAAACTCACCCGCACACATTAAACCTGTTTCAGTTTCTTTATACTGGGTGCCTGTTGGTTTTAAAAGAAGGACGCAGCTGTAAAATTTTATTGCAGACTTTTAAAGCATTGCATGGTCAGACAAGCAGAGGAGCTAAATTATTAAATTTTTCTTGTGAACCTTAATGTAACCTGAGATCCTCAAGCAATCACATCTTAGCCTTTCCAGAGTCAAGGCTTTTCTTTTAAAGCCCCAAAACTCCTCTGGCATGAGAACATTTGCTAAGCTCAGTATTAGTCATGTTGTCAGGTCACCATGGAGACTTAACATGTCTTGCTTTTTGTATGGATTAAAGAAATGAGATATTACTTGTTAATAAATGAGTTCAAAAAGTCCTGGTAGGCCGATTTTACTATTTGCTAGAAAGCAAATTAGCATATTTCTCACAACGTCAAAGTATTCCTTTAAAAATCACGCACACATAATTTGTCATTTTTGTTTTAAATAGGGACATTACATTACATTTTTCCCCCACACACAATGATATTAATGTAGTTTGCAGTTGCTATGATTGATTTGCATCCTTGTGCAAAAAGCTTTGATGTTCTTTTTCTATTTGATACTTCGGTAAACCCTTTCTGTAGTCCAGCAACAGCTCGGCATTGCATTTCAGTTTTCTCTTCCTCTTTTCCTTCTTGTTAAAAGTGAATCCTCTTTATCTCCTCCCTAAGCTAAACTCTAGCTAAATTGTCTTGCTCGACCTCGGCTTTGTAGGATTTCTGAGTAGGCTTATTGAAATCCTCAGAACTCTAACAGCTGCCTGTGCCACCGGGCATACCGCTGCACTGCAGCTATAGGTGTGTTTTGTCCAATTGTTTCACAGTCTGTTTGGTCATGTAGTGTGTCCCCTGGTTTAATGTCTTTCTGTCTGCCTGCTCTACGGCTAATGGCTTCAAATTGTTGGAGGCAGCAATTACTGTCAGTGGTAAAGAGAGAGATGGAGAGATGAAAAAAGTGGTGAAATGGGATATAAAAAGGTGTAATCACACCCTGGATGGGATGATAGAAGGTGGAAGTAAGGAAGGAAGAAGGTATAATTCTCAATGAAAGTGGGAAGAACAAAGGAAAGGTAGGAAGAATTAGGTTCAGGGTAGGAAGAACCAGATGGGGAGGATAAAATAAAATTAGAGTAATATATGTAAATAAAATCACACTGATATGCAAAATAAAATATCTAAAACCATAACCATAACAACTAAATCCCTGCATCCAAACTCTATTCCACCTAACCTAAACTTAACTCTAATGTGAACCTTTAAGCCAAGTCTTAATCTTCAATCAGTTGTTCAAAGCCACAATGTCCTCACTATGTTGGTTTGAAACTGAAATGAATAAAAAATGAAAATGAAATGTCTTCACAATGGAAGATGCCCCCACTAAGATGGTTAAAAACTGAAATAGAAAAAAGTGACACAGAAATGTCCACATAATGCAGAAATATCCTCAGAATGAGGGCTTAAAACTGAAAAAACTGGCATTGACATGTCCTCACAATGCTGAAATGTCCCCACTACATGAGTTTAAAACTGGTTTAAAAAAAAAAAATCAAAACAAAAAAACCCTGCAAATCTGGCACTGAAATGTCAGCAGAATGTGGACATATCCTCACTAAGATGGATTAAAACTGAAGCAGGAAAAATAAACTGACACTGAATGTCCTCACAATGCAAATATGTCCTCACTACGAAGGTTTAAAAACAGGAATCTAATAGGAAAGATGGATAAACTGAAGCTTTACTGGACAGGAGTCACATGTAAATAGATGAATAAATTGTTGAACTGAACTTAAGCAGCAGAGACACTCATTGAGTCATGGCAGTCAGGGAATAGGAGAAGAGGATAATAGTATGGGTGAATTGTGAACAAGGGAAAGCGGGTAAAACAAATTCCCTCCATCGGCCTCAGTAGCTCTCACACTTCTTCAGTTTCTCCATTTGGTGCCATTTCCCCAGTGGTTTTTGGTTGGCTGTTATGTTAGTAATCTAGTACTTGAAGTTTATTGTGCTATTGCACTCATGGAAAGTAGACTGTGACAACCTGAAGTGATGAGATGTTTAAATTCTATAAGCAAATATTGAAGCATATACCCATTATGTCTCCAACTGTAGGATGCATAACACTGCTGCTATTATTATGTAATTGTTTCTCTGCATATTACTTCTGTATATTCAATATCTCAGTTGTTTCAAGGCCTCTGTAACAGTCTCCTATTTTTTTTTAAACAAGTGTTGTGCATAAAGAGCTCTCACCAAGGCTGTGAGAAAAAAAAATCATGTATGTATTCAGAACAAATGTAATTTATTTCAAAGAACATTTTGAGAGGTTCTTTTTCAAGGTGAGATTGTGTTTTATTCCGCATCCAAACACTGTACATGATGTGTTAACAAGCAGGACTGGTCATAAATAAGCATGTTTTACTCAGTTGATATTGTATATTGGTATGGTGGAGCAGAAGGCAAATAAATGCTGTAGAAAATTCAGTCAGATCCAGAGGTACTGTATAACGACGTGGAACAAATCTTTTGAAGCACTGGACATTGGCTTCAAATGATGGTGATGGTGTTTGATGATATCTAAAATCTTTTCAATGTTTTAATGATGTCTTCCTATGGTTACTGAGAAGCAGTGGGATACAGGGGAATATTAAGGCAAAGAATTTTAGTTTATTAATGACCTCCGACCAGAGGTTTCAGACTGCTGGGCAAAGCCAATCATCATGGGAATTATCATCTATTATGTACACTTCAAACTTAATTAACTTGGCTTTCACATGAAATGACATTAAGAAAATATTTCATATTTATTGCCATTTAAAATCATGATGTGTATTGTCCATGTCATTAGTCCATTTACCAACCCATAGATCAATGTAATCAGAACCTATGGATTTTCATATTTTTAAGTTGTTTAAAACAATCTTACCACAATATCCACTTGTTAGCTGTTCTGAAGCTTTCAACCACATCTCACAGTCTTAACCAGCAGTTGGAGTTCACTCAGCTGTCTTGGAGATGGCTCAGAGATAGCCCAATTCTCTATTCAAAGATGGCCCTAACAGATCTTTCCTTGGCTGTTCACTGGCTCATGGACCTTTGGTTTCTTTCCAGTGGATGCTGTGATCAGCTTTGGTCCGGTGTTCACAAACAAGCTGTTGTCCATTCCTGGTGTTCATTCAGTCCCCAGATGTGTCTTCTTTTTAAGGATGCACGAGCAGAAATCTTTAGGTGTTCAGAAGTCTGTGGTAAGTGACTCCATGTGACCTGTGGATTGGATGTTCTAACAGTCCAACCACATCAAGGAGTCCCACTGGGGGGTCCTCATTGATTTAGCCGCATCCAAAATTCTATAGTTAAGTCAGCTGATGACACTTTGGCACAGTTATTGATCCCAGTCCTCTGATGGACGTATTCAGGGTGGTCCCTTTGGACTTAAAGATTCCTGCAAACCATGCTGCATTTGTAGCCTTCTCTAAGGGCTTGCGTGAAGACTGATTCTGACAACTGACAACCGTCTCAAATGGAAAAAGGCTGCAGTTTGCAGCACCCTCTTATAGATGCTGGCTGAAGGGTGTAATGCACACCTCAAACTGCTACAGAATACTACGCCTGCTTTAACCAGAAAGATCTGTCCAGTTTAGCTTTTCTTCATGTATGTATGCATGTATGGGACTGCTGTTGGCTTAAGTTGATGTTGGAATGTTGCATGAAAATTCATGCTTATTTTCCCTCTAGTTTGTTTCTTTTATGGCAGCATAAATGTTTTGATATGGATTTGCTCCAGTATGATCCAAGCTAGAGGACTTACAGATCAGATTTCCTGTCAAAAAAAAAAGACAATACCACAGTTATAGCCACTGTTGGATGGCAAATGCAAACTAATCTACTTGTATCTCTATTTAAAGGAGATATGTGATATATTTAACGTATTAAATCAAAAAATGACTATATTATATAATTAGAGATTAAGGAACCATACTAAGTTGAAATACTGGCTTCTCCAGCATGTTTCTCCTTTGAAATTTCCATTCTGGGCCAGAACAACTGTTTTTTTCTTTGCCCATTTCATGATAATTAGAGTTAAAATTAATGTCAAATGTTTGACAAATGAGTTAGTGTCTGTTTGTGGGCCATACGAAGTCATTAACAATCTTTTAGAAGGTGTAGATGTTTATAAAGGATGTTTATAATGTTTTTATTGTTAATGGTGTCTGGCAGACAAAAGACACTTAACTCTAACTCTAGAATGTGTATTTTCAAAGCAGTGGGCCTTTGTTTTTGGGATAACTGGCTTAGCTTTATGCCAACAGATGACTGGCAGTTATAAACAGTTGGATCACGTCGTTGCTTGTCAGTGTCAAAGTATAAAGTTGCACTTGTCCTGTACACAGAAGTTCAGTGTCCCTGCAGCTTCCAGGCAGCCTGCCTGAGCTTCGAGTGTGAGAAGAAGGCAGGGAGAAATAACTTGCCTCAATATAGATCATATATTAAATAAGGTTTCAACCTATTTAATATACCATCTTTAGCTCCAATTTGCTATAAGTCAGACTAGCACATATGGGTACAACCCCATGGGGGTTAGAAAACTGAAAATCCCAGAGAAAACAATGCAGTTTGCTTGTATTTGAATTATAATTTTGAAAAGTTTTTATGAATTCACGTCAAGTTAAACAAGTCTTTGTTTTATCGACAAGTCTAAGAATTGTTCTGTGACCTTGCCTGAGCCTGAGGGCTCCTTCAGTCTTCCCCCTGCCAAGTCAATCACTGAGCTAACACAGTGGCCAGACACTACTAATACTGAATTACTGAATTAAGTGTTGCCTGTAAATAACAAATTCTGATCTAAGCTAGGCTGATATTTTACCGTAACATTATGACTGGACACCAGCAGCCTCCCACTCAATCTAACGTTCTCCATCAGTAGTCACAATTATCATTCTCTGGAAGCTCAGACATTCTTACTGCGCTCCTTTTGGGATCCTTTCCTTTCCAGGAAGGCTAAGGAACCAGAGATTGTGATGGATTTTGTATGTTTGGTTGTTTTCCAACCTGCTACACAACAGCTTTTCAGCATTTCCCTATCTCTCCCATTATGTGAAACCATGAATTTTCCCCCAGAAGGGCGCATGGCCTTGCCGACTCTGGCTGGATGACGTACTGCCGGTCTGATGTTTTCGGGCTGCAGTGCTTACTTTTGAATGCTACTATTTCTCCTTTAATGTTACAGTGAGATAACTCGAACTTATGTTCATTTATATTCAGATGCAGTTTACCACTGACCGTTTTCTGATGCAATCAGTGAGACACAGTCAGTATACAGCGTAGTGATGCACACTACTTTAGACTGAGTCAAGTAAATTATTGACCTGAGTTAATACAGTAAATATAATTCATTACTCTGCAGTAGCCTGTAAGTGCATGTTGTTGCATAATGCAGCAAGATGAGGAAAGAGTCAACCAGCATACTAAACAGTGCTCCTCTGTCTTCATATGACTCTGATTAAACAAACATGGTGAGTGTTTGCATGCTTTGGTATCCCTGCTACTGCTCGCACATACTGTAGCTTTAGAATATGACTTCACCAAGATTATTGTAAATAGGATATGGCACCCACATTTGCCACCTAATGAATAGACTGCTTGTATGGTTATCCCCAATATCAAAAAGAATATTGCTGTGTTTAAACGCAGGCGAGGATACAAGGAACTTTTTTTTCACACGAGCTTTATTCCTCCTTTCACTGCTTTCTCTTCTGTTCCCTCGCTCCCTCCATCTTTCTCTTTCCTCTTAATGGGAAGCATCTATCACAATGAAGCCTGTGCCTTCTTTTAGACACACAGACACACACACACTTGGACTTAAAGTAGCTCTCTGGTGGTAATAGCACAGTTTGAATAGAATGTATGTGTAACCCGACCATTTCCTCTGTGTAATGTCTGCTACGGCGTGTTTCCCATCTGTCAGTGGTACATTGTGTGTTGCGGAGAATGAGATACAGGTCACCTTCATTACAGTGGAGCTTCACTTTCTCTGTCAACACACGGGACACACACACATTTACAGTCTGCATGAACCAATACACACATGCTAAACAGAGTGATTGGGTACATTGTGATAAATTGAGTGACTTCGTCCAGTCTTTTCCATGTAGGCAATAATTACCTTCAACATGACTCACATGGAGCAACACAAGGATATAATGATGTATTAAACATATCAGAAGTTCAAGATTTAATGAGATATATTGTATGTGTCTCTGTGTGTGCATATTTGTGTGCCTGGTTTAAGAGGTACTGCATGCTTAAGCATATTTATTTGAGCTGTAAACTAAATTATATGACTGTACTGTGGTGAAACACATCAGTGCTGGTGTTAATACTGATATTTCTTCACTTGTCTGCCTTCACTCACAATGGGATGGGGCTCATGATAATTTACGGACCTTGCTGCGAGCAGTTTCATATAGGAGGAGAAAGAATAGTTCTGATAGATTCTACTGAAAAGAACACACATTAGTCACTGTTATTGTTATCAATGCTCTAAGCACCTTTATTTTATACTTTTGTCCTGTTTTGACTGAGTTTGAGATTCTCAAAGATTGTTCAATGATTCTTGATTTCTTTGTGGTATAATCTGCTGGTACACTTCTACATTTACAAATAAAGCAGATTTTTAAAAAAAAATCATTTTTGTAATTCTGAACCTTTTTGCTAAGGTTAGTTAGAACACAGTGTTCTAACTAACAATTTTCACTTGGTCCTGCAATTTCATTGCAAAAAAAAATGCCTAAAAGCATAGCAACATTTATTGCATTTTTTTTTATTTTTTTTTATTTAGAGAAGCTGCCATGAAATCAGGCATTTTAGGCTGCAACAATCCCAAAAAAAGGCCTATGAATTCCTGGAGGGACTGATTTCATGGGTTGAAAATGGCTTAAAACACCACCTACTGTTTTAAATCATCCGTGTTGGGACTGCTCGATGTCGATGTTGCTGCTGTTGAGTGTTTAGTGTTTACACAATTGTATGTGAAGCCTTTACTTAAGTGTTTTACAATTTTTAACACATGGGTAACTTTGTGAAACACATACAGGTCGGATAGGTTTAGGCACAAAAACTTCTTGAGTTACAACTACGTTACCTAAGTCACGTGACGTCTCAGGACCCTCAGGACGAACGTCACATGATGAAAGTCACTGGACATATGTAATGTTATATATCTTGCAACTTTGATTATGTTTTGGTTTCACCTGGGCCTTGAACTGGACTTGAGACTGGACTGGCCTACCAGCACTTCTTAAGTTAACTAACGGTGAAAACAAAATACTTGGAGCAAATGTGAAGTAATAACAAGATTAATGCTTAAAATGAAAAACAACAAACGAGAAACATCTATAAATCAGTCTGCATTGATCTATAAATTCATGCGAGTGACTCTTGGCGTCTGTTATCCACAGCTACTTTATACTGAATTAAAAGCTTATTCAGTTCATTAAATTCCCGCAGACATCTGAAGGCAGCAGGATAGATGACTTGATAAATCTGCAGCTTGTGATTTGAGAAGTGCCGCGTCAGAGCGCTCTGCCGTTACACATGTTGTCCGCTGTGTTTACTTTGATTGAATTTAGATTACTGCGATGATGAGCTTTGCCAAACCTTTTCGAATCATTTTTTTCTATCATAGTTGTACTAATTTACTCTATGGTGCCTGGCGTTCACACCATACTTCACTGTGATTGGCTTAGTTGTTTCAGAGCAATGCCTGAATTACAGTGTATTTCTTAATCACCACACGCGCTTGATCCATAACCGTCTTCAGCCTTTTTGCACTTTGCGCTGCTGCACATACATGAACCAAAATAGCACTTGGAGTCACCCACACAGTCTGTGCAACAAGGACCTACAGCTTTGTACTTGTCATTGTAGTTGCACCATTGAAACAGGGCCCGACCTGTCAATTAGTGAGCAGATTTTCTTACCTTCGGAAAGAGCCAGGCTTGCTGTTTCTCCCTGAGTGAACAGATACGAGATACCCTCATTTGCTTTCTCTGCAGCAAAGCAAAAGATGTCCAACTCTTCCTATAAGATAATAGGAATCATGCTCCTCCACGTATCGACAGTTTTTCTCAGGATAGAGCAGAATATGTGTGTGTGTGTCTCCATTCGGGCACGTGTGTGCACTAGTTATAATTGAAAACTTGTTTAGAAATGAGCCCACAGGGAGATATGCGCTCTGGCAAAGGGCAGAGGACAGAAACACACACATGTAAGATAAGTAACAGTGTAGAGAGAAAGAGACAATAATAAAAAGGGAGACGGCACTTTCTTCAATATTATACAAGACCTGTTTGCACATTACGAAGCTGTGAAGCATAATTAAACCACACAAGCGTGCTCAGCCTGGCTGCTTTGTGTGCGCTTATTTATGCTCTTTAATTTTGGAGTAAACAAATCTTCACAAAGCACCCACAACACACGCGGAATCTCTGCTGAGCTCCGTTGTGACTGTTTGGGGTTATAATGGTAATATCAAGATGAAGATATTACTTATCCTTTCCGCATTGGAAGAGAAAAATAGCAATTACAGTAAATTATACACCATTATCCTGGCAGGATAATCGGCGGTGAACTTGGGTTGGCGGTGTCACATTAATGTGCTGACCTCTAGGCTGAGGATTAAAAGTTACACTGTAAAAATGCAAAATTTCAAAGCAGTAGATTTTTTTCAATCGGTTGTTGAGCCCAACACTTCACTTTTGGAAAAATGTTCTTCTTCAGAAAAACACTAATCTTTGAGGTTTAGAACCTGAAAATTGTTGAATAAGCTCGTTGAAGTGAAAGTGAATAATGGTTAATATTTCAATATATTCAATTGCAACCATTTTCAACCATTTTTCATTTTCAATAATGACAAATAAGGTCCACAGCTCAATGTGACCAATTCAAGTTTATCTAAAGAAGATAAGTAACTTATCTTCACTAAAGATTATAGGTCGGCAAAACTTTGAAGAAAAGTCTGAGTTGGACTCAAAACTCTATCGCAGTGAGTTGCCTTAACTCTTTTTTTTTTTCTTTTTACAGTGTTTTACAGTAATCCTTCTCTGTTGGAGGAGGAAAACAGTAATTAGTGTAAATTATACATTATTATCCTGGCAGGACAGTTGTCGGTGCACTTGGGTGGCAGTGTCACATTAATGTTTTGACCTCTCGGTAGGAACTTGGAGATTATTAATTAATTTTTTTTTTTTTTAAATGTGAGTAAACATACAATTTCAAGGTAGACTGGTATATTTTTGAGTTTTGAGGCCAACTTTAAACTTATATCTTTGAGTTTTAAAAACCCTCCAAAAATTCATATTTCAAAACTTTTTGAGCGAAATCACTGAATTTAAAGGGCAACCATTCTCAAGCGCCCAGATAATGATCAGGTTCACAGCTCACTATCAACAGTATCTGACATATTCAAGTTCACCTAAAGAAGAAAATCAAGTTATCTAAAAACAATTATAGGTCGCCAAAACTTAATTTATTTAAAGAAGCAACACGTAGCAATTAGAAAAATTAATACTGAAGTCCAAATAGTGTGTAGGTTGAAGTGTTAAAGTGAGCTGTTTCACCCCACCCCCTACTCAACTCCAATTAACGTGAAACAACAAAAAGTTATTTTGGCCTCGAACTGAAATTTCAGAGGACGACACAGCAGCTGGAGCAGTGTTGTCAGAGTAATGAGTATTTTGACTTAATTTCAACTTTCAACTAAGATTTATTGGAATAAATATATCACTGATTTTTCCTGTAAAATTTTGAGATTTTATGTTTGATTCAAATCTCAAACGTGTAGTGAAGGCAGTTGCCTTTAAATTTGTGAGTTCTCTCAACATTTTTTTTATTTTTGTGGCTGTAGAGCAGCTTTAAAGTCAAAGTTTTCTGGATCAAGTCAAGCAGAGGGAACTGAATAAGTGAGTGAACTCTCTCTTCAGAGGCAAACGCTTTGATTCCGCTGTTTGCTGATGTTTGCTCTCCTCTCCGATCAAGTTTTGTCGGACATGAATGATCTTTTTCATCTCTCACATTCGTACAGCTCGCTCGACACACATGCAAACATCTACAAAAACGCTCGAGTGGTTTGATGGCCTCAGACAGGTTAAAAATACATGAACACTAAGTTGCAGCTTTGAGCTGTCAAGTTGTTGCGGAGGTTATTCCCATACCATGTGAATGCAGCTTTAGTTTTGTGAAGGAAAGAAAGGCTTTAAAGTTCCTCCCCTTGAAGAACACAAGTTCTACTTGAGAGCATTTCCAGCTCTAAAGGCAACAGACACAGTGGGTTTTGTGGAAAAGAGAAGATAATATCCGTGACGTTTTTTTTTTCTTCTTCTATGATGTTCTTGGGAGCCTAAACTTTGTGAGTTTGACGGCTGGGTGAACATTCAGAAACAAAGAAAATTGCTTTCTCTGGACCTTGACTATTGCATTTCGGAACCCTGATTCTCTTAGAAAATACATCTGTGATTTTCTTTTCTTCTTGGCATTTTCTTTGAATTTCTTTAGAAAATCCGAACCGATTCTATCAAAACTTAAACCACCTAATAACTGCACTCATGCATATGTAACGACAAGTACGTTGACATAAAAAAGATTTGTTAATCGATGCATTAATTGCCTCGGCTAATTACCTCATTAGCATAACCGATTATGTTGAATATATCATGGTGATTATGGCAGGACATTAAGCAGCTCAAGTGCCTTTTAATTCAGACTCTTACATTTATGCACATTAATGTTCACGTTATATCAACACTCGCTGCAACAGCAACGTCCAGGTTAGTGATGCAGTAATTTGAATAATTAACTGCACTGTATCATTATTCTTTTCCCTCCAAATTAATATTTTAATATTAAGTGTTATAAATATAGCTCTGTAATTCAAGGCAAGGTCAAGTATCGGCCTAATTCTAAACAATATGAGTGTTGAATCAACCTGGACAGTAATTACCCATCAATGGCATGTCAGCTGAATATATTATTAAAAATCATACCCATTTCTAACAGTGATTGGCTGTATCGTGGAGATGAGACATGAAACAGTAAGCAGGTTTCTTTCATTCTTTGCACAACTGCTCCTGTTGCTTTTTGCTTGTACAAACAAGTGCAACCCTATGAATGCCTTCTGGGAAGGACTGTTCCAAAGTGTGCACCACCATCCCCATATTTAATTTAAAGGACCGGTGTGCTGAGGTTGCACTCATGCTTGACAATGGCCACAAAACGCAGCAGTGTTTACTTCATCCATGAATATCTGGACCCGTGAGGACCTCTAGTCTGCTACTAAATGCTCCACTTGTGGCATTTAACAAGTTTTTAGAGCAGGGATCTTCACTGTTTTTCAGGCCAGGGAGCTAATAGAGAGACGGAGCAGGGACCCCCCCCCCAATACATATACTGTATTAAATATTTTGTAGCATTTTGTCTCATTTGTGCTTAGTTCTTGTAGCATGGCTAATTTTACCTGCGTTAGCCTCACCGTCTGCACCGTCCCTGACCCTCAAGGGGTGTTGAACCACCTGTTGAAGACCCCTGTTTTAGAGCTTTTTTTTGCTGAAAACAGCTGCATGTGGCAGCCAAAAGCTTTGCTATGAGAGTAGGGGTGCGACGGATCAAAAAACTCACAGTTCGGATCGTATCACGGTTTTGAGTCATGGATCGGATCATTTTTCAGATCAGCAAAAAAGAAAAAAGTGGTGGGATTAGGGTTAAATTATTTTAAAAATGCACTTGGCTTTGATCTCTGTCTGTCTGTAATTATCACCATAGTTATGTAATGTAATAATAATGATAATGGTAATAATATTAAAATCTTCAAACTTATACAGTAGGCTACTGTTCTATGTATATACATACATTAGATCATTATACACTGCACAGTATAATACACAACTACGCTCTGTAGTCTGGCTCAATGTCCTGCCTACAGCACATCTGATTGGTTAGAAGTTACGGGTAATCAATCAGCACAGACACACTGTGTCACAG
>JAJHUR010135815.1:17254-29175 GCA_027495735.1 Lutjanus campechanus | reverse complement strand
AGCATAGAGATAAATGTAGAACAGAAAACAAAAAATTACCCTGAAGAGCTCCTGTTGTGTGAAGTTAAAGAGAGCGGTGTTGGAAAATAGCTACATTTACTTTAGTACTCTGTTATTTGGAGCAGTATTTTAATTGTATGCCTCTTTATACATGCACACTACTTTACTAGATATCTGAGCGACATATTGTGTGTTTACTTCACTATATCTGACACAGCACATTCAATATAAATGTGTTTTTTAATTGAATTTGGCCAACGAATATGCAGCAAGATAACTATAAGTCTAGTGCAAGTGACCACAATGCAATGACAAAAATGTCATTCATGTCCAAAGGTGAAAGACTTCAGCACTGGACAGCGCATACACAGCCACAGTTAAAGGATAACTTCGGTATTTTTCAACCTGGACCCTATTTCCCCATGTGTATGTGTATGATTGATAGCTGCAACTCGTTTTAAAATAGCTGCGGTATTGAGATACGCGAATGCAGCCGACAGCAGCAAAACGAGTTATAACGGTAGTTATCGGGGCATAATGGTAAAAGTAAAAGTTTGTACATTAAACGTGCTTTTTTCACCACAGTCCGGCTCAGATCACCAGTGTAATCTCTGTCAACAGTATGCTTCACTTACTGCTTGTTGTGTGTCACCACATCTCGCGGGATCTTTGCTTGTTGCCGGAAGAAAAGCGGAGTTAGCTGTCCCGGAGTTCAGCTGAAAGTTTTACTGCAACTATTGAAAACAATGGTTCGTGTTTTTGCGTCATCGAAGTGCAAGAACAGGATGTCGTGCAACACCCTGCACAGCTTTTACAGGCTGACTTTGTCGCACAGCAACATGCTGAAGTTGTGGCTAATTGTGCTACAACTGGATGCTAACGCTCCTGTCCAGACACTGCGCACACTTTTCTCAAGATGACTACTGCCAGCCCAAGAAGAGAAGACATCCAATCCTGAAACACTTCACCAAACACACCTCAAGAAAACAGCTGTCCTACTCGCTGCAATGAAGACGTTCTTCAACAAGCAAAGATCCCGTGAGACGATGATGTGGGCCGGTCTGTGGCGAAAAAAAAGCACGTTTAATGTACAAACTTTTACTTTTACCATTTTGCCCCGACAACTACCGTTATAACTCGTTTTGCAGCTGCCGGCTGCATTCGCGTATCTGAATACCGCAGCAATTGAACAACTGTGCATTGGTAATAATATTTAGGATAAAATGTTCACAATGACAGAAATTAAATAATATCAAAAGTACAGCCACAACAAGAAGTGCAATGCATTTAACCTGTGTGTGTTAACTGTGCAGACAATCTTGGTGATTATATTTATGTATTAAACAAAAATAACCAACAAAGCCAACAATATACATGTGTCCTGCTCGGCACCGGTCATAAAGTTATGTATTATGTCTATCATCACATCAGAAATAAAGGAATGATATCCACAGTCCACAGTGCAACCACACCAAGACACTTAGCCTGTCTGTCAACTGTGCACACATTTTTTGCATATTGTTATGGTGGTCCAAGCCATGTGTACATGTCTGGCTCCTTAATACAAGCGTCCATGATGCATCTGTAAGCTATTCACAGTCTAGGTGTTCAGCTTGGTTAGTGATAAAGTTTACCTTGAGTTAAAACTTCTTAAATCAAGGTTTGATGTTCCACTTGTTGTTTCGTCGATTGTTTCATTCCCTGGTTCTGATGCTGTTGTAAGCCAATAGTTGCTGTCACTTTCTCCAAAAAACCTGACAGATTTCACTGGTTACTTGGACTATTCTTCTGCTATATTTGACACCTTCAGAATCCTCACAAAATCAGTTTTGTAACAGAAATCTTCTACTGAAACATTAAGTCTTTTTATTATTATTTTATCAAGTCCTGTTTAACTTTCATTCATCAATATAACTGTAAAAGAGTTAAATTTGCATTATGAGTACTTTTACTTTTTATACTTAATGATCAGATGGACAGTAGAAAGAAAACTGTTCCTACATGAAACTGCTCACAACAAGATCTGTGGATTATCTTGAGTAGCTGATTTCCAAAACTTTATGTCCCTTTAATCCCTGACCCATATGAAGTCAACATAGTTAGTGAAATGGGTTGAGTTGAGTAAAACTTTAGTAAAAGTTTGTGTCGTTGCACTTGTTGCCTGCTTCGTTACCTGGTTTTGGCGCCGTTGTGAGCCAATAGCTGCTGTCACAACAAAAACCTGACAGATTTCACTGGTTACTTGGACTATTCTTCTGTAATTGGCTGCCATATTTGACACCTTCTCACATAATCCATTTGGAATTTGAAACTGTACTTTTTTGGCATGTTACTGTAAAGGTTTAAATGCTGCTTACACCTTAATGCCTCAAATATACAGACAGATCTAACTCTGAACAAGGCCAATCTGCATTATGAATACTTTTACTATCGATACTTAAGCACATATTTCTGACAACCATTACTTATAGTTATGCATATGCCGTGGTGGAAGGTATGTTTACTGAAGTCCTGTACTTTGAAGTATTTGGACTTTACTTATATATTTCCATTTTATGTTTATGTAGATTAAACTACCAAAAAGTATATAAATCATTTAAAATCACCTCCATCAAACCAGCTATAGCCTTAAACTACTATCAATAATAATGGTCCAGTAATAAAATGTTATAACACAGACGGGGCTCATTCGGACAAACGGATAATTCTAGTTTTGATACTCTGACTACATTTTGTTGATAATACTTTTACTACTTATACTTTTCCTTACAGTGACGTTTTGAACACAGGACTTTTACTTGTAAATCTATATGTGTAATTCTGTTCTATAGTTTTTCTTTAGTGTGATATCACTACTTTTGCTGAAGTAAATTATTTGAATACTTCTTGCACCACTGCTTATACATAAAGACTCGAGAACTTCTTCCACCACAGAAATGAAATAGATAGGCAATTAGCAAAAGAGAGAAAGAGACAAATGTGTGTGTGTGTGTGTGTGTGTGTTACATTAAGATCAAAGACTTAAAGCATGACTTTACTTTTAAGAATAATGTAATTCTCTTAATTAGACCGGTTGACATTCTAGTGGTCTGTGAACGACAGACAGATTAAAAGTTTTTCCATTAACTACCTGAACTTTTATTTTAACTCTCGCATAGAGCAATTAGGAAACTCTCGACTCCCCTATCCTCCCCTTCCTCTTTTTAAAGTAACTCTTCCCATTCATCCTCCAGGGGAAACAGCGCATGTGATTAAATCTCTGCCCTGCCAATTAATTCATGGCTTCATAAATATACAAATGTGCTATCAAACTGGAACTAGATCATCCGGGAGAGTCGAGGGAGCTCTCAGTCTACTCGCTGTTGTATACTACTCTATAAATTATCCAGCTGTTGGCATGCTGTGCTCCTCTAAACAATGCCACACGTCATCAAGTCTCAGTAAATCATCACAATACACTCGTCCCCATTATTGAGCATATGGCATTGAAGGAATAGCTGACTTTACTTGCAGAGATAAATACTGACTTAAATGATTCATTAAACGCATTTGTGAAGTTGGGGGTAAATTACATTTACTTTATACTGTCAATGTAAGCCTCAGTCTTGTGGGTTTTACATCCCAGCGTGCCCCAAATAAATGTGTCGTTTAATTGTGACCCTGTCTGTGGATGTGCATACGATGCATTCACAGGTCTGACTCATGGTATGTCAACTGGGCATCAGGTTATTTGCAGTAAATAGAAGTGTTACATAATACAACCTTAAAACGTCTTAGGCGGAAGGACGGGGTGGATGGTTGAGCATCTAACTTTTAGACTCCACAGCTTTTTCACATAATTACCCTGCCGCTGGTTTCGCTACACTGACCACCTGTCAAATTTAGGATTGAATTCAAAATCCTTTTAATTACTTTTACGGTCTTACACAGTTTGTTTCCACCATACTGTATATCAATGAGGTTCGGATCATATATAGGTCCACTTGGCTTCTTGGGTTATATAACAAGGGCTCCTGGTTGTGTTAATGACTCACAGTGACCAAGCTTTTGTTTTGCAGAAGCAATTTCTGGAGACTGATTAACGAATGGTTGCAGTTGCAGTTTGCTCACAAATTTAAGATGCATTTGCAAGTCTTAACAGGCTTTTGCATGCTGATGCTGGTTAAGTGTGAGACAAAATAGTCTGATGTAGCAAATTGCAACTTGCTCGTTGCAGCTTTTGGTGAAATGAGCTGTTGGATCCCAGATTATGGGATCATCTCAAGACCTATATTCTCAGAGGGATTCAAGTGATGCTTCCTTGCTCCGATTTTTTCGTATTCTTTAAAGATAGAATAAGTAGGATTTCTCCGAGCCGGTCGCAAACGCACCAGGAACAGTTGACTGTCGAGTTAAGCTTCCAGGATGTCTAATACCAATGTTTTGGGTTGATAAAGCATCCCAAGCACAGCAAAATAATGAGACACTAAGGAAATACAGAAAGAGGACAGGGCCTCTGCAGGTACGGTCACCACCACAGACTTCGAGTGGGTCATATGTGATGATTGAAAGGGATTGTGTTTATGAGTCTTTACATTGTTTTTTAGGAAAATGTTGCACATTCTGCCTTTAACAATTATTGCATGTTTGATTTAAATATTTATTGACCAGGTTTCTAATCTCTTTCACACCACCATGGTTTGGAAGGGGAGGCTGAGGCGATTTATTTGTCTGCAAGATCACCGCTAGATGACACTAAGTCCTACACACTGGTCCTTTAACCATGACAACAATCTTTCCTCTCAGAGGTTGCAGATTAACCAAACAAATATGCTCCTAAGCGAGAGGGCAACAACAAATGGCCCGTTTTGAGTTTTACATGTGAAGATTGTTGGATTAACCATAAATTCTCAAAGTAATAATGTTTACACTTGTGAGTCTTTTAAAAGTGCGCTAAAGAATATCATCTTTCTTAAGTTAAAAGTTGAAATGATTGTTGAGATTTATTCTTAAACTGTAACCACACCTGGCATGCTCTGTTTTATAGCTCAGACCTGCTGCCTTGCCTGTCTCTAAGTACAACAACTAATAACATCCTTGAACGGTGTTGACTCCTTAATCTGCTTAAACAGGTGTTCCTCCGGTAGATCTGACTCAGGTTATGTAATAATGGGCCTTCCGATATGCAGCGCGAAGCCGCGGAACATTGAGGTGACATTAAATCAGATTTTGTCCCATTAGGCGTCCCTCTGATGGCCCCCGAGAGTTTTGATGAGCTGTTTGGAGTTCTGCCAGACAGCACGATCCTGAGAGAGAGGGGCGAGAAGAGAGAATGTCATTTTACTTCATCACAAACTCCACTGTGAGAAACAGCCAAGCATGTCTCCAATGCCTCGTGCATTATTCATGCAGAGGGTTGAACACTCCACTCTCTTTCTTTATCTAAAACCCAATCTGTTTTCTGCTGTTCTGTTATAACAAATATGTTAAACACTGAATTGTATTGGATAGACCATATAAAATGCGGTTACCCTGTCAGGTTAGGAGCGTTTATGATAAGCAGCTGGAAGACGCATGCACACAAATATAAAAGGTGGTGTGTGTGTGTTTCTATCTCTATCTGTACTACATACACTGAGAGAGAGAGAGGGGAGGGACAGAGACAGTATTCACTTGGAGTGAATGAAGGAAATGTGACCTGGACAAATGAACTTCACGTGTTTCTGACTCGTAACTCAATTAGAGTGATGACTCAGTTGAATTGATTTTTTTTTATATAATATACAGCAAACAGGCAGATATCCTTACCCGGAAGAATGAGACATGGGTTATGTCGATATGTAGACCATACTGCTGTGATTTTGTCCCCTCGCCATTACCCAACACTGCTCCTGTCTTTAACAGTATTTGTTGCAGACAGTAGAAGTATTTATGTATAATTTAATTGTTGGCCTCATAAAGCACCATTCATCACCAGTCATTTAAGAAAACTAACACCTTTTTTCAACATCAGTTGTTATTTGTCACAACACTTTTACAACCAGCATTGGCAAGTTACTCAGGAAGTGTAATAGGTTACATTTTACTTATTACTCTCTTAAAAAGGAATATTATTATTGTGCTTATTGCTTGGTATCAAAAGTAATTAGTTACGTTACTTGTTATATCGAATTAGGTATGCATTTGTAACTGTAATATAATTACTGTTGAAACTGCGATCCCTGACACTATTTGTTACTTGGTAAACTAATAATGTCGCAGTAATAAGTTACTGCTCAACACTGATTACAGCAGTGACAGTGGCAAACTGTATTGCTGGTATCACTTTCAGAGCAGTTTGATGAACGACAGAAACACTGACAGCCAATCAGAATCCATCCACAATCCACAAATTTACAGGATATACAACTTACACTTACATAAAGTAATATTAGGCTGCAAATGTCACACTTTTTTTTTTACCTTAGACATGGGGTCTCTGAAGTTTGTTTGGTCCTCTCTGATGATCACCAAGATACCAGCAAATTGATGTTGACTCACACAAAAGTATGAATAAAATTTGTCTTCAAAAGAGTGTTGGATTCTCCTAACTCATATTGTCTTTTCCCAAAGCTGTTGAAACAGCTGGAACACACAGCTATTGTTCATCAGTGTGGATGCTCAGATCTTTGTTGTTCTTGTTACAGTTATTCTTACTGTGGACAGCACGTAAGGCTGGTGAAATATATTTCATCAGCTAAAATGTGCGTCATAACCTGTCTATGACTCAGTGTCTGTTCCTCTAAATTTTGCCTGTGGCAAAATTTGAGTCTCCATAGGCTAGCTCTATGGATGCCAAATCTAAAAACAGACGTCATGGTTGCATGGTTTCTAACATTTTTTTCATCGAGTGTGAGTTTGAAGTTTGGATAGATGAACTAATGCATTGTTAGTTTTGGTACTGTAATAGGATTTGTTGACAGCGACAGCCTCATCCATTAAATTTCCACCTCTGATTTTTTGATACCAGTCAGTGAGTTTATTCCAGTATATTTTTGAGGCAGAGTGGGCAGTTTGCTTACCTTTAGACATGTGATCGCTGGTAGGGAGACGGCAGGATCAAGGAGACAGATGTCAGGGTCAACTGGAGACACCTTAACAACTTCTGGGCTTTATTTTCAAGGTAATTTCCATACTGGCTGTCTCCTGCTGAAGGAATCCATATGTCCTTTAGCCTGAGAAGGGATATACTGTACCTTAATCACAGTGGTTTCATGCCTTCCTCCTTACATTCTCACAAATTTGGCTGAATGTCTCCTGTTTCTTGACTGACGGTAATTGTGGACATAAAGGTCAGAAAATTTGACCTGCACACGAACACACACATGTCCTATCCATCACCCTGAACATCCCGTGTGTGCGAGGTAATTGGTTCCATGGTGAGTCAGACCTAATTGGTGTGTAGCTGTCAATAGCACAGGTATTTCAAGGCAGCAGCCCGGAGCCCAGATTAAAGACGGAGACACACAGAGTGAAATACAGCTAGCTCGGATTTAGAGAAAGAGCAGAGCTCAGAGCGCTGCTGTTTATCTGTTAATTTGTTTTTCCCTTCACTGGTGTTTTCTCTTTCTCTCAGAGCCCACTGGCCAGCTGCTTGTCCAAATTAGCTTGGTAGGGTAGAAATTCTTGCGCGGAGGGTTACACAAGCAAACAAAAAAGCGAGCTGAAAGGATTGTGTAAAGCCTACAATTACAGTTGAGGCACTATTGTTGAGATTTCCATCCTCTTAAATTAAGGATTGCTGTGGTGGACTGAAGATAAGCCTCCGAACAGTGCTGCCACGCTAATTTAAGATGTACAAGAGTTGAGGCTGTAGTCTACCTATACTTGTAGCGGCAGCTCATTATTTAAATGAAAAGAACACATGACCTGGAGTTTGGGCCTTGGGCGCTGATGTTCTGTCATTACATTTGCTGTTGTCTGATAGGAATTTTCCAATTAGTCTCCATCTGAATAGAGACAAAACAAAACATGAAATTCAGCCCACAGCTGTTTTAATTCAGTACTGCCTTTAACGCTGCGGCGCTGCTGTTTATGTTTACTGCTCTGTATGTCCAAATGGCATTTGCATGGTTCTGTTTTCAGCCTGGAGAGGAAAGTGAAAAAAAAACAAAAAAAACAGTCCAGTGATCCATTTTCTATGTTTAATCTAAATAGTTTTCTCTCCTGTGTGTATGATTTAAGAACAGGTGCCAGGATAAAAACCAAAACTGTTTTTCCTGCAAAATTTTTTTTTTCTAACCTGCAAATTAAAAAAATCACCTGTTACAAAAGATAAAAAAAGGAACTTAGGAAGATTATCCTGAAGAAACGTCTCTTTTTTCAACTGTTCTTAAGTCATAAACACAGGAGAGAGAACTATTTAGACAGAAAATGGATCACCAGATTTTTTTTCCCCACTTGCCTCTCAGGGCTTCCGTACTCCAGCGTACTTCCAGCTAATGCTTTAGGGCTGGAAATGACACCTTACTGATTTTAGTCATTCAGTTCATTTTAAATATTCATGGTCAATGGCAGTGTAGTCAACACACTTAAGTACACTGACCAGTGAACGCATCACCGTTCACAAAGAGGCAACGTTGAGCCATGTTGGCCAGTGTCCAGTCGATTATGATACAAAGTGTTATGTTCAGGTCAGGACCACAGATAGATAATGAGGCAACGAGCCCCTGGACACGGACATGTAAAAGGCCCTCCGTCCTCCCTACACAGAGGCCAAACCCCCCAGACTGAAAGAGACACAAAATGATGCAGTTGAACCAGAATTTAGAATCTCAGAGACGCAAAAACAACTTACTTGTTTACAGTCATTTGTGTCATTTTGTGGTTGTTTGGCATCTCTTTGGAGAAGTTATGTCACTTTGGAGTCACTTGTCTCTCTTTGTGGTTGTTTTTGTGATTCTTTGTAGTCATTTTGTGTGTATTTGGTTATTTGTGTCACTTTATCATCATGTTGTGTCTCTTTGTTGTCACTTTGTGTCTTTCTGTGGTAATTTTGTGTCTCTCTTTGTGCTTTTTTTGTGGTATTTTTTTTTGTCTCTGCATAGTCATTTTGTGCCTTTTCCTGGTTGATTTGCTTCTCTGCAACCTGACCTCTTGGGTCCATGGGCCTAATCCATCCACGCTCTTTACAAAACCAGACCTATGCAAGCAGCTTTAGGTTAATAGCTCAGTGGAGGTATTACATCATGATTGTTTCTTTGACTTTTGTGTTTTTCTGATAAATTTTTAACAAGGAACTAAGTGCTTGGTGCCTTTGGTTACCACTGATGTTTGAGCTTTGCTACTAAAAGCTATACGCTGGGTCAGTGACAATGATGATTCAGTATCGTCAGTTCAGTTTGATGATTTGATGAGTAAGATTTGTTTATACTGAACACCTCTACCGACATGTACCTCGAAGAAAAGATGGGAATGAAATAGAGAGTTTATCTTTCAGAGTAAAGCTGTGTCAGTGGTACCTGTTTTGTTTACATTGTGTGAAATTAAATTACTGTAGCGTCAAAGATTCTGCACTTGAGAATACATTTATGGGCACGTTAAGTGTAAATGATCATGTACAACGATGCAATATAAAAGCCTATCGGTGTCATCACTGTCTGGCAGTGCCTCTCATTCTAAATTATGACAGTGTTTAATTCTTACTCAAATCTTTTTCATAATCTTTTACTGTTCCCCCTGCGATCGTAAGATTATAGCCTCTTCTTCTCTCTCTCTCTTTCTTCTGCAGTGATGGATGGGCAGACCGTTACGAGGTTGTGGAGGGTTATGAGCAGGAAGCGGAGGGAGGCATCACCATGAAGCTGCAATCAGCGGTAGTCAAGTCTTTCGATGACTACTACCTGAAGCTGCGCCTGGACACCAACACCAGGAACCCGTGGTTCTCTGAGTTCTGGCAGTACCGTTTCCAGTGCCGCCTGCCGGGCCACCCACAAGAGAACAAGAACTACAAGAAAGTCTGCTCCGGTGGGTGACTACAGATAATTTTATATTTTGTTGTTTATAAATAGAAGAAGTGATTTTTGTGACAAATGAATAGACAAGGTTTTATTTTTCATGTACTGCTCTCATAAATTATCCTCTATTCTCTCATGCTTTCAGCGAGAGTAGTGGGTTAAATTTGAGTGCAAAACTCATGAATAATAACACAAACTGTTTTTTTCTCTCTGTTTTTCTCCCTGAATATTCTTTCCTGTTGCTCTCAAAAGGTGATCATGGTAAATTGTGTTCTTGACTTGTTAAAAGCATTTAAATCACAATTCAAAATGACTCACCACAAATCCAATCAAATATGTAAAAAAAAAAAGTAATCAAATGGACACTCCAATTAAAATGACATTAATTGCTCAGCATGCTTTTAATCAGCTGATAAGTAAAATCAATTAGTGGTTTGTGATGACTGTCGCTATCTCAGAGCAGTGCAGTCATAGTTGCTTTTTTACTTTCTCTGTATCACACTTTTATATACCTCTTTTATTCCAAAGACCTTCAAGGTGGTAAGTGCATTTTTCTAGCCACTACTTTGGTGATGACTTTTATCAGAATTGCACCTGCACTCTGTCTGCATTTGACTCATCCGAGACAGGAAGAGCTTGACTGATGTTTTCTTTCACACAACACTGTCTGTAATGCCTTAAAACCGCAATTTAGTCAAATGGCGAGATCCTGGCGGTATCAGATCAGGCTCTCGGTCAGAGCGAGGATTGCATCAGTCAAACTCGGATGCGGAGCACTGGGCTTGTTTATATTGTATGAGGAATAAAAAGAAAATGGCCTTACACTTTGAAAAACCTGCACAAAGGAATGGTTCACCCAGCACACAGACTATTCACCCTGAACCACTGAAACACCTGAAAAAGACGTTGCTGTGTTGAGATCACACCTTTTCTTTTCTACTGTATGTGCATGTTGATGTCAAAGACAATGAATATTTTAAATGTACTGTCTCAGGAAGTAAAGAGAAAAGTAAATTCAGTCTTAAGTATTTGAAGAAATATCCTCATACAAGGCTGCAACAAATGAAACATTTTTTCTCCTTTTATTTAAAAATTTCCATCCTCCAAAACATAAAAGAGATAGTTTGGATTATTATGAAGTGTGGTTGTATAAATACTTATCGATAGTCAGTGTATCACCTAGAGTAGATGGCAGCTGGCATGCCCCAAGTTTGGGGAAGCAGCAGGGTTACTGCTGTCAGAACCTAAGCAATGTACTGCTGTGAACAGGGTCTATTTTAGCCACCCAAAAAAAAGCCCATCTAAAAAAATCTTTATCAGTTTAAGTGTACACTATTTTTACATTTTTTCACAGCTTTACCTTGTGATCAGATGATTGTTGCTGATGGGAAACCATTGATATATAAGCCAAATATCACTCTCTCCGAACCAACCAAACTCCACTGGCAAAATCAATAATTTTACCTAGCAGAATATGGGAGTTGCTGGTATACCACTGCCTTGATATATTAGTTTGTTTGTGTTATTGTGTGACTTTGGTGTTTTAAAAGCTTAGTTCGGGGTCACTAAAGTCACACTATAACACAAAAGAACTAAGAGATAGACTAGTGGTAGACAAGCATCTTCGATGATCTGCATGGTAAAATGACTGTTTTTGCCAAGGGAGTCTGGTGCCTTTGGAGGTGGAGGGAGCTATATCGTGTCAGAAAAGTTTGTCTGATAGTGGGTAAAGCAATGAAAATATTCTAAATAAACTTAAAATGATATAGATTTTTTAAGTGGCTAAAACACGTTTTGTTGCTGACCCTGTCTGCAGCAATACATCGCTTTGCTTCCGTGCTGGTACTCCTCTCTGCTTCTCCACATTGTGGGCATGCTAACCACAACCTACTGTAGGTAATATGCTGACTATTGATAAGTGTCTCAAATTAACCCACTTCAAATTAC
>JAJHUR010135815.1:0-17234 GCA_027495735.1 Lutjanus campechanus | reverse complement strand
ATTGTATGAGGAATAAAAAGAAAATGGCCTTACACTTTGAAAAACCTGCACAAAGGAATGGTTCACCCAGCACACAGACTATTCACTCGAACCACTGAAACACCTGAAAAAGACATTGCTGTGTTGAGATCACACCTTTTCTTTTCTACTGTATGTGCATGTTGATGTCAAAGACAATGAATATTTTAAATGCACTGTCTAAGGAAGTAAAGAGAAAAGTAAATTCAGTCTTAAGTATTTGAAGAAATATCCTCATACAAGGCTGCAACAAATGAAACATTTTTTCTCCTTTTATTTAAAAATTTCCATCCTCCAAAACATAAAAGAGATAGTTTGGATTATTATGAAGTGTGGTTGTATAAATACTTATCGATAGTCAGTGTATCACCTGGAGTAGATGGCAGCTGGCATGCCCCAAGTTTGGGGAAGCACCTAAGCAATGTACTGCTGTGAACAGGGTCTCTTTTGGCCACCAAATATCACTCTCTCCAAAACAACCAAACTCCATTGGCAAAATCAATAATTTTACCAAGCAGAATATGGGAGTTGCTGGTATACCACTGCCTTAATATATTAGTTTGATTGTGTTATTGTGTGACTTTGGTGTTTTAAAAGGTTAGTTCGGGGTCACTAAAATCACACTATAACACAAAATAACTAAGAGATAGGCTCGTGGTAGACAAGCATCTTTGATGATCTGCATGGTAAAATTACTGTTTTTGCCAAGGGAGTCTGGTGCCTTTGGAGGTGGAGGGAGCTATATCGTGTCAGAAAAGTTTGTCTGATAGTGGGTAAAGCAATGAAAATATTCTAAATAAACTTAAAATGATATAGATTTTTTAAGTGGCTAAAACACATTTTGTTGCTGACCCTCTCTGCAGCAATACATCGCTTTGCTTCCGTGCTGGTACTCCTCTCTGCTTCTCCACATTGTGGGCATGCTAACCACAACCTACTGTAGGTAATATGCTGACTATTGATAAGTGTCTCAAATTAACCCACTTCAAATTACGCAGACTATCCCTTTAAGGTTTGAATGTAGGACAGTGCCTTTCCTAGATGGCTTACAGTGAAGTACAACATGGCTTCCACAGTCATGGGATTTTCCCAGTGAAAGGTTGTTCTCCACATCTGTCTCCTATTGAGCTGTTGGACATCATGTTGTGATTTCCTTTTATTGTAATATAGTTTGCTGCAAAATAGGGATCTCTGTTTTGCAATAAATTCCCCATCTCTGGTTCAAATTACATCATGCATAATGGAAAACAACAGATTTTTATTCCTATTGCTAACAGCACACAAAACACCAGACAAACAAGATGTTTTTCTGCAGTTGAAACTCCAAATTCTTCCATCCTTTTGATACCTTCTGTTTTTCACCTTTAACAGGAAATGAGAGTCTGCATGAAAACTATATTCAGGATAGTAAAATGGGCTTTGTCATCAATGCCATCTATGCCATGGCTCATGGCCTCCATGATATGCACAAGGAGTTGTGCCCAGGGCAGACGGGGCTCTGTCAGGCCATGGACCCTATCGATGGCAGCAAGCTGCTGGACTACCTGCTAAAGACGTCCTTCAGAGGAGTCTCGGGAGAGGAGATTTATTTCGATGAAAACGGAGACACCCCAGGAAGGTAAGAAGATGAGGAGGGCGGTAGTAATCTAAGAAAAAGGCAGAAAAATGGAAATTTCATCTCATCAACATGGTTGTAATCTTTGAATTTCCACCATCTAACGCTTTCCTGCTCATTAGCACGCATGCACATGCACACATGTGTGCACCAATCTTGAGCACCAAAGGATGTAATTAGTTTGGACTGGAACAGATTCAGTGGATTGTCCGCTGTGGCAGCCACTTTCATCTCTCTGCAGTCCAACAGACAGCATTTGACAGTCAGAAAACAGAGCCGTGTCATTCCTCCGTCAACTGGAGGTCAGGTGGAGCACATCCTGGTTCACTATAAAAATGAGGCCACAGTGTGCACTGCCATGAGCCCTTGATGTCACACTAACAGGGTTGTAAGCTGTTTAAGTGACTTTGGATAAGAAAAAAGGTTTGCTAAGCTGTTGAGTCGTTATCATTAAATTACCTGTCACTCTCACCTTCTCCCCTCCCCCTATATCTACCTCCTCCTCACTCTTTCTCCATCTCTGATCTTTAGTTTAGTTTAATTTGTTTGCACATTATATAAATATATATATAAAAGACAACATGAATAATAGAAAGTTAAAACATTGTGCAGGAGAGGGTGGCAGCCAAAAAAGGCTGAAAATGCCCCCTATATAAATAAGAATGGTCATTATGCAAAATGTCAAGACTAAGCAGTGATACAACATACGTATGTTTACAAGTTGTGATGCATTACAATGAGATAAGATTAATCTCATTAATCAATTGATTAATCATTAACATCCCTAGTTAAAAGGAGAGGAAAAAAATATTATTACATTTATTATTCCATAATGTATTGTTCTGTGAAATGCATTTTTCTTTTTATTCCTCGAGGCTGTAGAGATTTTTTGAGCAAGCTTTTTTTTCAGAAATTTATATTGATGACTGTGTGTGTTGCTCTCAATGTTTTTAAATTTTTGAATATAATAGTTTCTCAAGAAGAAAACATGGTAAAGTAAATATAGGACAACAGTTTGTGAATATGCTGGAATGACCTGATTTGAACAGTGGGATCACATTAACTTTCCCTGCCTCTGTCCATCCAGGTATGACATCATGAATCTACAGAGTGTGGGTGATGGTCGCTATGACTACATAAATGTGGGCTCCTGGCATGAGGGCATCTTGAGCATCGATGACTACAAGCTGTGGTTGAACAGCAGCGACATGGTCCGCTCAGTCTGCAGCGAACCCTGCTCCAAAGGACAGATCAAGGTAGGCATTCCAATCCTCCTTAGAGCAAATTCTCCAGCGTTAAGTGAACTCTGCCAGTGTTAATTTAGTCTGAAAAACCTGAAGTCTGAAAAATCAATAGTCATTAACAGTGGAGAATTTGCTGTGTGACTCTGGGGGGATGGTCCAAAACGATCAAGAAGTGTTAATTCTACCCTGTGCCAGTGTTTATATAAGTAAATACCAGCAGAGCTAATTTAACACTGATTTTGTTCTAAGTAGCTCATTTTTTATTGCAACAACTAAACGAGATTGGCCAGGCAGTCACATACAATGAGTTTTACTAAGTAGCTGGTACTTTATCAGTTCCCAGAATGCCAACACAAGTGGGATACCTTTGTCCTTGTTAAAGAATGCTCTTTCTAAGTTGTCTTAGTTTAAAAAGTGTCACAAAAAGACAGCCACGCTAGTGACTCTCTGGGGTTGTACAGTACTTAAAGGTGTAATATCTAACATTTGCACATGAAATCTCTAAAAACACTATAACTATGTTAAATATTTTGTTGAGTTGTGCACTCCATTATCCCAATTAACATAGAACCTTGGGAACATAGGACCTTTGGAGCATGGGAGCCTGGTAACATATGGCCTTAGGAACATAGGTTCCTGGTAACATAAGACTTAAGTAACATAGAACCTTGGAAACATAGACCCCTGGTAACATAAGACCTTGGGAACATAGGACCTTGGGAACATATGACCTTGGGAACATAGGACCCCAAATCATATATTGGGAACATAAGACCTTAGTAACATTTGCCCTTGGTAACATTGGACCCCAAAACATAGACTCTTCGGAACTTAGGAGCCTGGTAATGTAGGACCTTAGGAACATAGGACCCTGGTAACATAGGAATGACTCCTTTAGGGGAAACAGCGAGGCTGGTTCTGTCCAGTTTTTTGTGCATATTAAACACATTAGATATAACGTGTTAATTTAGCTTTAGAAGTGCTGGTAGGCAGTGCCTGAATTGGACCAAAAAAAGGTGCTAGCACCCTAATTCAGCACAACCCTAACCACTTAATTCATTCTTAACAATGGCATTTTCGGTGCTGTTTTCTCAGTTTTAAGGTAACTATGTGTTAAAATTAATTAAAGTAAAATTATACACATGTTCTTTATTTCATCTTTGTGTTTGAGTTTGCATAATTTTAGATTTTAACTATAGAAATGTGATTCAAACAATATATAACTGTAAGCAAAATGTGTGTTATACAATAATATTTATACAATAATACTACAGTCTTTATGCTAAGCTCAGTCAGCTGGTGGCAGCTTTAGTTTTTATCAATCTTCACATCTAACTATGGGCAAATTTTTCCCTGGTAGAAATCACCCAAGTTATCACCAATAATCATGTGAGCAACATGAATAACCATGACATTGCCATCCCTACAACCACACCAACAGCTAAAAATAAACACAGAGAGTGTGATCAGTTCAGACAGAGATGGTATTTCCCCTGTGCTCTAAAAAAAAAACTTTTTTCTTCTTACTGGTAACTATGTCACTGCTGGGATGTGATGCACCATTCTTGCCATGAATCTTGACCCCTCTCTGTTTGTTCTCTTTGGTAATCATCCAACACATCTCAGCTGGCATGCAAACTTTCAGGATGTTACTCTGCCCTACATTTTGGGATCCTGCTTCATCAATTAAATATTATGTGAAAGGGTTTGTGAAGGAGAAAAGAATTTACAAGCACATTTTCTCTAATTAAACATGATTGAAAAGGGTCCTGAGCAAAAAACAAGATCCTGCTTTTCACAATTACTTATGAGATTTCAAGTCTAATCTGTATAAATTATATCAAAAACAAAGTTAAAGGAGGAGGCTGAGGAAAAGGCCAATTCAGGACAGTAAATAATACAAACTGGTATTGAGCCCAGTTTGAGGAAATGCCCTGATTTGCTTCAACTGGAGCTGATTGTTTTCAGTCTAGCTATACACTAAGATGCCCTGAGGGAGGGTGCATCCTCTCTCCTGGCTGCTCACGCTTCCCCCTCGATCTGCTTTGTTTCCTGCCCCACTTATCACCCTGCTTTACATATCACAGTGCTGGTAACAGCTTCCCTGGGAGCAGAATGTAAAAGCAGCTGGCCTTGTTTCATAAACAGTATGTCTGGGGCTCAAGGAAAGAAAAAAAAAAACGGCACCAACATATCCTCGTCTTTGATATCCCCTTGATGCTGATTACTTATTTAGGTTGCTCTGTGCTTCTTGTCATGGTTTGATCAGTGTTGTGACTGGTTACTAACATGTCTGTGACCCCTCATTGTTGATGTCTGGGCTTTTTGCCTGCAGGTGATTAGGAAGGGTGAAGTGAGCTGCTGCTGGATCTGCACCACATGCAAGGACAATGAGTACGTCCAGGATGAGTTCACCTGCAAGGCATGTGAGCTGGGATGGTGGCCCGATGATGACCTGGAAGGTAGGAAGACAAAACCAGACACTCTGAGATTATCTACTTTTGAACAATGTTCATCCTTAGTCCCTATTCCCTACCCCTTAAAGGGATAGTTTGGATTATTGGAAGTGTGGCTGTATGAGGTACTTATCCATAGTTAGTGTATTACCTACAGTTGACATGCCCCCATTTTGGGGAGGCAGCAGGGGGTCAGCAGCAAAACGTATTTTAGCCATCTACAAAATGTCCATCTACTCATTAGGGTGACAGGTTGAGTATGGGTGAAATTTGGGACAGAGGAGTTGGGAATAAGCGTGTTATGTCAGAATTACTAAGATGTATAAAATAATTTAAAGTAACATCAGAAAATCAGAATCAGAAGGACAGTATATTATATATGACATGACACAGATAACACAGAGACCATGTTTACAATATGCATGAACCATTATGTACAATGACATAATGGCGACAGGTATGTTAGAAACACATCTATTACTTATTTTTATCACAGATTATTGCAGTGGCAGCTACACTCTATCATCTAGTTAAAAACAACTCAAATGAAAAAAGAAAGCTGTAATCAGAAATCTGCTTATCAGTGCAATAGACCAAACCATCAATAAAACACCTAATTATTTAAAGAAACGATGCAGACATTTTATAATAAGTAAAAGCAGGAATTACAGCCTACATACGTGATTTAATCAGAATGTGTTCACAGATTCATATTACTATTACTATAATGGTTACTTTTTGGGACAAAAAAGGGCAGGATTTTTTATTCAGTCAGACAGCCTTTTCCGGTAGGAAATTGCCATAATATAAATTGAATATTGCCCTTTCTCTCTCAACTAGACTCCCTTTGCAAAAACAGTAAAAAAAAAAAAAACATTGTTTCCCGCTGCCTTAATCTGTTAGTTTGTTTGTGTTATTGTGTGATTTTGGTGAATCTGAAGTAACTAACTAACTAACTCCACAATAACACACAATATCACAAACAAGCGAACCAATCAAGGCAGTGATAGACTAGCAACTCCTGAGCTCTGCAAGGTAAAACTGATTTTGTTCACGAAGTCTGGTTGGTCTGGAGAGAGCACTATTTGGCTTATATAATGGCAGTTTTTTGTGAGAAAAGGCTGTCTGACAGTAAGATAAAGTGATAATATTCTACAAAGAGCATATACTTAAACACACTGACTACTGATAAGTACCTCATACAATCCCACTTCAAATAATCCAAACTATCCTTTTAGCCATCTTACGCGTTATTTTACCAGTTTCATATGTTTTCTCCTACCTTTTGCTGCTCCCTTGTTAGGACATTTATATCGTATAACACCAAACACACTGTAACAGCACAAACCCTTTCTCTCTGACTTTTTTATGCTGTCAGAAATCATCCTCCCCCCATAGCTTGTTCCAGCTTCACACCCTGACACCTGCTTTCGCTGATGCTCTTCATTACCAGGTCCTATGACCCTCCTCTCTCCTCAACCTCCACACTCCTCCCCCCCTAAAAGTGACACTGCTCGCTTCCCTCCTCTCTGCTCTTTGCCTTGTTGTGACCCAGTGGTTGTTTTGACAGCGATTTATAGAGTTGAGAGGAGCTCTCAGTTCCCAGGTGTAAAATCCTATTACTGCCATGAGAGGCTTGGGGATACATTTCAGCAGTCTGTCGAGGAAGAATTTCTCCCTTCACTCTCATTACATGTCCCTATCTGGAGAATACTAATAGAGAGAGTTAGTATCCTATTCATAGAGTGAGGTTGCACTGTCCATATGTTCACTCATTTGCTCATTTAGGGCAAGATTAAAAAAACAGCTATTTTTTTTTAAACAATTTCCTCATGGTGCTTGCTTCTCTTTAAAGTGACTTTGTGCAGAGAAAATGCACAGCAGCAGAGAGTGAGCTTTGTTTCTGAATTATTCAAAGGTCTTCCCAGAGCTTAGATATGACAGCATACTGTAGGTTTTAGAGGAATGTGGGATTTGAGGATTGTGTAAGAACAGATACAGATAAGTGCATTTCATCTTTGCCACCCTTGTCTGTGTGTGCACGCAGTGTGGCTGATGCCTCGGCAAGCTAAGCTGGGTGGGTGGTCAAAAGAAAACAAGCAACAGTTCACTGCAGAGCGCTTCAGACACTTTCCCTTCAAGTGTGTAGCTCAGTGTACTTTTGCAAGAATGCTTTTAAATAATACCTCAGTGTATCAACTGGTTTATGTGCTCTTATTCACATTTTGTGTTGAAAATATCTAAGCCTCCTGAGGCGACACGTTAGGTTATTTTAAGCGAGAAATCTGTAATATATTGATTGTAATTTATCATAAAATGACCATGATATGCCATCAGACATTAAGGAAACATATAGCTAAAGTGTCCTCGTTTGACGTTTCTGTTCCAGGCTGCAATAATTGTTTTAGTTTGCCTTTTTCACATTAATTAGGGTTCAAATTAATGCTGAATGTTTGCTGAATGCATAAGTGTCAGTCTATGAGTTGTAAGAAATCATTAATAATCTTTTAAAAGGAAGTAGATATTATTAATGTTTAAATTGAGCAATATGTTAATAGAGTCTGTCAGGCAGAAGGCAGGCAATCACTGAACTCAAACTCCAGAGTTTGTATTTTCAAAGCAGTGGGTCTTTGTTTTTAGGATAACAGGCTTAGCTTTACATCGAATTGGCAGTTATAAGCAGCCAATCAACTTACAGTGTAGGACCCATTGTCACTTGTTATTGTCAATGACAATGTTGCACTCGTCTTGCACTCCCGCTGTGTTCCTGCAGCCTGCCTGAGCTTCCTTGAGTCAGGGGAGGAGGGGGCTGGAGGCAACACCTCACTTCAACCATAGATTGTACTTTAAAGGAGCAACAGTATGTGGAATTGCTCGTGGAAAATCAAGTACAGCAGTCCAAATAGCAAGTTGGAGCCATCGACAGTTTATTAAATAGGTTGAAATCCTCTCTAATATATGATCTATGGTTGAAGCAGGTTGTTTTCTGATGTGAGAAAGCTCAGGAAGGCTGCAGGAACACTGCAGAACCGCAAGACGAGTGCAACACTGACATTTGACAATAACAAGTGACAACGGGTCCTACACTGTAAGTTGGTCAGCTGTTTATAACTGTCAATTCCATGTAAAGCTAAGCCCGTTATCCTAAAAACAAAAGCCCCATGCTCTGAAAATACACACTCTGGAGTTTGAGTTCAGTGTCTGCCTGCCAAACTCCATTAACATGATGCTCAATTTAACCATTATAAACATCTACTCCTTCTAAAATATTATGAATTATTTTTTATGACTCATAAACAGACGCTTACTCATTCGGTGACCATTCAGCATTAATTTGAACTCTACTTATGGTGAAACAGGCACATGAAAACAGTTACTCCAACCTGGCATAGAAATTTCAAAAAGGGACACCACGGTTGTAGCATTGTTGTTAGAGTAGTGAATATTTCAGCTTAAAATGTTCCCTTGATCTCTGATGACATACTAATTTTATTACTGCAATATTATATATTTCCCCATTAAATAGGGGTTCCATCTAGTTAATATATCATCTGTGGCTCTAACTAGCTGTTGGACTGTAGTGCTCATTTGTGTATAAGCAGCTGCTACATATTGCTCCTTTAAAATTTCAGATTTCTCATGTTTTTACATATTGGGAGTAAGCAGCGCAGACCAGATGTGGGTTTCTCTGTGCACAGCCCCGCTTGTGATGGCGATGACTGTAATGCTATTAGCAGCAGCATGTAATTTATGGAGTGTTAAGCTGGGGAAGTCTATGGGTGTCAGTTTTCTCCCATTAAGCTCAACAAACTTACTCTGCGTGTTGGATGACAAGTGTGCAACTAGTGCATGATGACAGAGTTGACACACATACCCACGTGTCTGCGCATACGCTCTTGGCATAACATGAAAACGAGAGAGAAATCTGACAGAACTGGAGCTTTAGGATGTGTATTATGACACATGCTAATGAGTGCCTGGAGCAATTTTAGGCCATCTTGAAAGGCTCTGATCTCCGTTACACACCTGACTTCCCCTGTGTCTCCAAATCTCTCTGCATCTCTGCCTGCTCATTGGTTCTTTTCACCCGTTTTATTGTACCTCTCATTCACAAAAATGTGCTACAGCACAAAAGATTAACCCAACATCTCCTCTGCTCTTCCAAGGCTGCCAGCCCCTGCCTCTGAGGTATCTTGACTGGGCGGATGTGGAATCGATAGTGGCCGTGGTTTTCTCCTGCGTGGGCATCCTCATCACCTCCTTTGTCACCTTTGTGTTCATCCAGTACCGTGATACGCCTGTGGTTAAGTCCTCCAGCAGAGAACTCTGTTATATCATCTTGGCAGGCATCTTCATGGGCTACATATGTCCATTCACCCTAATCGCCCGTCCTACAGTGGCCTCCTGCTACTTGCAGCGGCTCCTGGTGGGCCTTTCATCTGCTATGTGCTACTCCGCTCTGGTGACCAAAACCAACCGCATTGCCCGTATTCTGGCAGGCAGCAAGAAGAAGATCTGCACCAGGAAGCCCCGTTTCATGAGCGCCTGGGCCCAGGTGATCATCGCCTTTATGCTGATCAGCGTGCAGCTAACTCTGGAGATCACGCTCATCATTCTGGAGCCTCCCGAGCCCATCAAGTCCTACCCGAGCATACGTGAGGTCTACCTCATCTGTAACACCAGCAACGTAGGCATGGTGGCGCCACTGGGCTACAATGGCCTGCTAATCATGAGCTGCACCTACTATGCCTTCAAAACACGGAACGTCCCAGCCAATTTTAATGAGGCTAAATATATTGCCTTCACAATGTACACAACCTGCATCATCTGGTTGGCTTTTGTGCCCATCTATTTTGGCTCAAACTACAAGATCATAACCACGTCCTTCTCTGTCAGCCTGAGTGTAACAGTGGCACTGGGCTGCATGTTCACACCTAAGATGTACATAATCATTGCCAAGCCAGAGAGGAACGTCCGAAGCGCCTTCACCACGTCTGATGTGGTGCGAATGCACGTTGGAGATGGGAAGTCTGCGGCTCAATGTGGGAGCAACAGCTTCCTCAACATGTTCCGCCGGAAGAAGCCTGGATCTGGCAATGCCAAGTGAGTAACATTTTATGTTGTTTGTCTTGCTAGAGTTTATGTTGTTTCCTGGGGTGACTGGGTAGAAACAAAATGATAAGATGCCTAAACACTCAATTGGTGCGATGATCTTTTGGCATTTTTTAAATACTGTAAATGTTAGGGATGCATGATACTGGATTATTGTTGATATCTGATATGTTATTTTCCAACTCATTTTGGCCGACTGCTGATGCCGATAATGATGAACGCACATATTTTCTTCCACCTAATTACAGAGAACATTAAGTCTCTCCACATAATATTATGCTTACTCTTATCGTGATGACCCACTGGCAGACAGAGACATAAAATTAAATGACAATTTACTTCTGCTTACATGAGCAATAATTGCAAATAGCAACTTTGTCATTGATTTCAGCACAAAAACCTCTGCAGCGCAGACCTACTTGTGTCGCATTCGCATAATTAAAGCATCATCCAGAGGTGGGTGACCTGAGTCACATGACTTAACTTAAGTCAGACTTAAGTCACACATTTGTGGACTTTAGACTTGCTTGACTAAGAGTGACTAACATAATGACTTGATTTCAACAGGCTGCACCATGCCCGCCAGAGCTGATAGCGGCCGCTCTAGTCAATGCTTGTAATTCCACCAGCAGCACCTTGGTACGTCATAAAAACAAAATAAAGAAAGAAAGACAAAAGCAAAAGAAACTATTTAACTACATCATCTACTTATCCGTGTTAGAAGCATAAAAAGCATGGGAAGTGGACCAAATCAAATCACATCAAAAATGGATCGAAACTGTGGAGCAGACATCTGGTGCCCAGTGAAATTAACGAGTTAGGACGCAGCAGATCAGCAGAGGCTATGCATGAGGCAGCTATCGTGGAGGGAGTTAATAAAATTTGGAATTCAAATATCACTAAGATTTATGAGGTGTAGGGCTGCAGCAGTTTTCGTTAATGTTGAATATAAAACTTAACTGTTCATGACCACCGTCTTTAACTGATTCGGATGTGAAAACTGGGGTAGATCATCAGAATTTTGTGACTTGACTTGTGACTTGCTTCACCGGAGCAATGACTTGACTTGTTTAACTTGTAGCAGGAGCTCAACTTGACTCGCTTGATTCTTACCACAGTAACTTGGGACTTACTTGAGACTTGAAGGTTAAGACTTGAGACTTATTCATATGTAAGTTACTCCCACCTCTGGTGTCATCTTATTGGCCTGTCATATTGGCAGAAGTGTTGATTTTGGGCCTATGCTGATGTTGCATTTTAAAAACGTTACCAGTCGATATGGATGATGTGCCAATATTATTGTGCATCCCTAATAACTGTACCACTTACTTGTAAGTAACATGCAGGTTTTAACAATATCACAAGAATATTTGAGTGTTTATGCATGATGTTAATGATTCAGTTTTAACTTCCTGGTACCCCAGTCTGTGTAAAATTACACATTGATATAGAAACAGTAAGCAGTGCACACTGACTTATATGGCACATCCCCCTCCCCCTGAGAATGAGCTATTACCAATGAAATTAAGTCAATATTAATAGACGACTAAAGGCGGGGCGTTCCGCTTTGATTGATTTAACATGTCAGTGGTTGTTAAAGTATAGATTTCTCACATTTAAACTAGATATAAGACTTGCATATAACTTTTTTGAGATCCACAGCAGTGACACATGGACAGGTGTCTAAAGTAAGGAGTGGGGCAGAGTATTCCTCAGAGTGATCCCAATATGTTTACGTGTTGTCTCTCACCCCTGTTATGCAGCCTTTCTAATCTTCTAACCCTCCAAACTGAGCAGCATTCTGTCTGCAAAGTGTCGAGGCTGGCAAATGTTTTGGCATGGGGGTCACTCAGTTCCTTTCCTGGAGAGCTGCACTGTCAACTGAGACGCTGGCATATTTTATCATTATGTGCAACTAGAGGAGACATTTAGATGCTCACCAGCCAAAAAAGAATATCAGTCAGCTTGGCCAAACGCCTTAAAGCTGAAATCCCTAATTTTCCACGCAACAAAGCTGTGGAGTTGCTGTGGAAGGTTGTGTGGAAACTTTCTGTTATGTTACTTGGCTACTGGATTGAATTAAGCTTGATTTTAATGACTGAAATGAAGGCAAAAGTGTTGAAAGTAACTAAATTTGTTTGACTCTCAGCCTGAGTTTGTTGAGTCATTTTGAATTCAATAACAAAGCCCATCTGGCAGGTTAAAGTATCTGATGAATTAAAGGAATCAGTTGCCACTGTCACTCCTAAGCTGGCAATGGTAAAAAAAATAATTAAAAATTTAAAATTTAAAAAAAGTTTTTGACACTGCAGCTCTCCAAGAAGGAGATCTGCCACCCCGCTGCTTTTGGTTTATCCTGAATTAACCTCACGTTTAACTTTTCTCAGCATGAATGCCCCTCCCCTCCCCACCTTCCTAACTAATCACATTAGAGCCAGTCCTAGCTCCTTCTGCACTAAACTGTCTGTCGTCTTTAGGCCAGTTCAGGCACCAACTGAAACACTTATTCCAAATGCATGCGTCCCATTTTAAAGGGATAGTTTGGATTATTTGAGGTAGGGTTGCATGAAGTACTTATCGATAGTTGGTGCATTGCTTACAATAGATGCTTCTCCAAACTGGAGGTGTGCTGACTGGCATCTACTGTAGGTAACACACTGACTACTGACAAGTCCCTCATACGACCCCACTTAAAATAATCCAAACTATTCCTTTAACTATATACACGAATAGTTAAGAGAGGAGGAAATGAGCTGGATGGCTCCTAATTCTGTTAAGCTCAATGTCTGAAGCAATTTGAAGATCATAATGCTGTCTGCAGCACATTATGAATCACTATGTTTGTGAAGTGCCACAGTTGATAAATGTAATGCTCTTCAGAGCTCATGAGTGAACCCCTCAGCAAAGCTGTTAATGTCAATTTATGTGGTTATAAAGTGTTTTAACATGCATCGGAAATGTTGAAATGCTGCTGCTCTGTTGTGTTCTGTTGCTGCTGTGTTGATGTTGTTGTTGTGCACCCACCTCCCAGATTCCTGTGATAGTAACTTGGGTCTTTATCTCGTTCATAGTTCTAATGGCAAGTCTGTGTCATGGTCTGAATCAGGTGCAAGACACCCTCCGAGGGGGGGGAATGTGTGGCACAGACTGTCTGTGCATGTGAGGAAACAGGAAGCCGGCTTGAATCAGACGGCGGTCATCAGGCCCCTAACTAACACCCCCGACCCCCACAGTTGTGAGCCCTCCACCTGCGACCTTGGCACAGACCCCCATCTTCCTGAAGAACCACGTGGCGCTAAGCCTCTATACAACCTGGTGGAGGAGGACGACGAGGGCGATTCGCAGCGCCCCCTCTGGACTCCAGCTTGCTCTGGACAGATGCAAGGGATGGAGTCCAATTTAGATAAGCCGGCTTCTTATTTGCCCTCTCACTTGAAGGGCTGCACCACAGAGCGCTTGCAGGGGGCTGTGGTGGACACACACAGCTCCCATGTCCCTGCACTGAGTGACTACACCGCCAAGGAGGCAGTCCCTGCCAATGAGCCTTTGAGCTTGACACCCTCGCAGCTTCCTTCAGCCCCACGAGCAGGGGCGTTTGAGGAGGAAGGGTCCGAGGACGAGGAACTGGACCTCTTGCGCAGCTACATTTACGATGCCAAGGAGGAGGGGGAGGGGGAGGACGGGGATGGCGAGGATTTAACTCAGAACAAGGCGGCCCTGGATGATTCCCTAGCTCTGTCGCCCCCCTCCCCCTTCAGAGACTCTGTGTGTTCGGGGGAGTCTGTCAGCGGCTCCCCGGGCATGGAGTCGATGCTCGGCGGCCCTCCGAGCTCGCTCTACACCTCAAACATCCTCGGAGACTACGCACACAGCTCCTCAACACTGTGAGAGCAAAAACAGGCGCTGACACAGTTGTGCATCACACACAAACATATACAGATACACACTGTACAACAACATGATTTTATTATCATTTCAACTTTTTAATATTTATTTTTTGCTCTCTCATTTGCTTGCTTGTATTTATTACTCTGCTTTTATCAGTAAGGGGTTTTAATTGAAACTATAAGTAGAAAAACAGCAGGAATTATCCATGAGTGCTTACTTTTCTGAAGGGCTGTTGGTGCACAAAGCCTTTCTGCAAAATGTAAAACTGGGAACAGTGCCAAAACAAGTCAGCTCTCATGCCAAATTCTGATGAAGTAAGAAACGCAGAGAATCTTAATAAAGGATTTTGGTGTGTATCTCATAGCGGCAGCACAATTAAATGGTCTACTCAGTGGTGTAGTCTATGTGATTCGCAGGTATCTGACGTATACCCACTAAGAAAGCTCCAGGATTTCCTTATACTTGCTAAAAATATGTAAGGATACATAACAATATAAATTTGTGACAAAACTTTCCCTTCAGCAATTTGGTTTTGCAAAACATTGCCTGGCATTGGGCAATTTGTTAATAGCAGCCGACAAAAATTCACAATAATGCAAGGGTGGCGTCTTTACTAGTTAAGGTTGTACTTTGGCATTTGTTTAAAAAAAAGGTCACAACTTCCTTAACCATTCAGTACATGCCTGCCAAGACTCCCATGCCATCACCCAGCAACCTCACATTTTGTTGTTTCTCCTGGGAAACTCCTATAACTCTTGTTCAGAGTGCAAACGCATGCAGTGCACCCTCAGTTTAATATTTTGCACCCTAAGTTGAAATTTGCATAATAAATGCCAAGTGCGAGGTGGTAGGTCTGGTGACCTGACTGTACAACTCCATGCACAGCTGAGATGTGCAGTAGAGCAGGACATGGGACTGGATTTCCACTCCCATCCCACTCCTAGAGCAAAAAAAAAAAAATCCCAGAGGAATGGCTCTGATCTCAACCCATTCTTGTTAATCCACAGTCAAGTGCCTGCAAAACATCGACCCATTGTTATTATGATTCCCGCTCCCGCCTGCTCCCATTGACTTTCTTTCCTGCCTCATCTCAGTCCAGTGATCAATAGTGAACATGACTCCCGTCTTTGGATTCCCCAAAAAATGTCAGTTTCTAGTGAGTAGCCCAGAAAATACTATTTTGAAACCTACATGTTGGCAGGGACGATTCAGTGCTTTAATGCCACCCCCAGGAGAACACTCAAAGTGACATTGTGACCAATGCTGCGTCTGGCAAAATGCTAAAATGGTCAGTGTGGATCTCCCAGCGGTGGGTTCTACATTCCCAAGGAATTTCTTCCTCCAGTGAGGTGTGTGAGGCCCTCCTGCTGTTTCTGACAGTCTTTGTCACTGAGCAGAGCAGACTGGTTGTAATATGCACTTAAAATGGTCAAGCAAAGAAGTTTAACCAAGGTGTCAGGTCATGACAGTAAACCCACTGCAATAAACTAGACTACACCACTGGGTCTATGAGAAACAAATGGAGAGAGACACACAATTCTATGTGTATATACTGTACGTGCAGACTGTAAGATACAACTGGAGACCAAACTGGCTCTGAGGACGGCGCTCAAGTGCATTTCATGCCAGTTTTGATTAGCTCTGCTCCTCTCTGCCGCGCACGCACAGGTCTGTTCATGTGTGCAGCAGTCGCAGCTGCATCGGAAAACTATTCGCTTTTTTCATTAATTAATTTCACCTCAGCTTTCTCTCATCCAACCTCATTGCAATTTAAATATTACCAAGAGATAACTTAACAAGAAAAGTGCAGTAAGTCGGTTGAATATTACTTTTTATGTGTTGCGAGGTGTGCTCAACATCACAAAGATATTATCACTTAACATGAGATCCTGCTGAAGACTTGCGCTGTATGATATATGGATATAATGTGCCAATCAAAGTTGTTATCAACCTACATCCCTGCTTTTTTCAATTTTTACGATGTAGCTGATACAGGTTAGCGTGATTGTAGATGATGGCGATGTTGTTTATTCAGTTTACACTCAATCATTAAACCTGAGAACAAGTTTTATGAGCATGGGATGTGATACTTTTTTGCTTTCCATGCCGTGTTGATATTTCTCATGTTTTCTGAGTTTTGCTGTGTCATTGTAATGGAAAAACACAGTACTTGTACAAGTTCTCAAAGTTTGTAATACTGTTAAGCCATCTCTTGTTTTTCACACAGGTGGTATGTTTGTAATACTGATAAATGTTTCTATATTTAGAATGTCAACAGAAAAAAAAAGAGTTTATACATTTTGAAGCTGTCCTCAGATACTTGTCAAGGAGCAGTGTGTTTGGTTTTTTGGGTAACTTTTAAGCTAACTTGAGTCGACTGTATCCTCTTGAAAATATTCAGTTGTAAAAGTAACCAATGATTAGTTGCTTCTTGTAATGAGATTATACATGTTTCGATTTTGCTTAAATCTTGCATTATAAACTTAAGTAGTTTACTTGAGGTTAAGTTTCTTAGTTCTTTATCTATAAGAATGCAAATTATTTCAGAGTACAAGCCTATACAGTACATAGTGCAATTGTATTGTATTTCCAAATGTTTTTAGTCTATTATAGTGTAAGTTGTTAAATGATTTTAACCAATGTAAAAATATACGAGGGTGCCACCTGTTCAACACTGTCAAATCTAGAATGAAATAGGCCTTTATGTTTTGGGCAAGCTGAACAATGCTGTAAAATAAAAACTATTTATATTAAGAAGACTGATTACTGCCTACAATAGCCTGAAAGAGTGCGATTTTTATTAAGTTTGACAGAAAAAGTCCCAAGACTTGCCAGGATTAATTAATATTAGTTTATACAAACGTCTCGAAAATAGAGTTTGGGGGTCAGGCAGGGAACCTT
>JAJHUR010135810.1:164684-180184 GCA_027495735.1 Lutjanus campechanus | reverse complement strand
AGATAGATTAAAATAGAAATAGAAATGAAAGACTTGAACCAGTGAACGTGTCTATTTATAATTTTTCCCCCTAAAACAACAAAACTGAAGTGTTTTAGTACAAACTGCAAAAAGCAAATGTGGTCAACTAATTACAGTCACTGTCAACCAGAGTTATTATAGTTTTGAATTAGTTTTTATTTTTATTTTATTTTGAATGTTTGTTGTTAGCTCGCTTTAGATTTGTGGATTTGATCATGTCAGTTAGTTTTTATTGGATAAAGTGGTTGTTTTAGTTTAGTTTTGATTCATTTTAGTTTTTTATTCTGCACTGATGCCTCTGTATGCTTGTTGTGTTGACAAAGAATAAAACTAAAGACATTTCTTGTGTATTTTTATTTCAGTGTAAGTTACACAGTTTGTTTTTCACATCTTTTACTTTACTATAATAACCCTGTAGTCAACATATGATCATAAAATGTAGAATAAAATAACAAAAATCACTATAAAGACAAAGAAAAACCTCAGTAGGATCATAATAATAATAATAATTCATTTTAATAATAAACAGTTTTGTGAAACAGTCATAACTCCTGCTCTTTATTCATCTGTTTGGAGTCTGCAGACGTGTATGAATATTTATTGATGCTCTCCTCAGACTGAGCAGGGACCAGCTGAGCTCAGTGTGTTTCCAGACTATAAGCTGCCTGGCTGATCTCCAGTCAGTTTGGATATCTGAGCCTGAAGACTTGGCTGCAGCTGCAGAGAACGTCTTGGCAGCAGGAACATAAATGTTGATGCTCGGGGTCGTGTAGAACGTCCCGCAGCAGAACTAAACTCAAACAGACGTTTAATGTCCACGTCCAAGATATAAAGAACACTTAAATGTTCCTCTGCTGCAGAGAGAACGTCAGAAAGAGAAACGTTTACAACTACAGGACGAGAAATAAAGCTGATAACTAGAACCATGAAGGGTTCTTAAGCTTAGAACCCTTTTTGCTTCCTGTCAGAACCTTTTATACAGGTTCCACTCGGAACATTTTTCTTCCCAGGGAGATCTACCTAAAACCCAACACAAAGGGTTGTATTTAGAACATCTGTGAAAGGTTCTACAGAGAACCCTTCTATGGTGTAATGGTTCCACCCAGAACCCTCTCTGGGGGTTATATCCAGAACCTTTCCACCTTCTAAGAGTCCCAACAAGAACCCACTCACAGGGTTCTAAGGAGAACCTTTTTATATTCCAAGGTTTTTATATAGAGATATAGAACACACCCAGTAGTTCAACCGAGAACCCACTTATATTCCAATGTTTTATCTAGAACACACTGAGAGGGTCCTACGGAGAACCCTTCTATATTCCAACGGTTTTTCTAGAACACATTCAGAGGGTTCTACAGAGAACCTTTTTATATCCCAAGGGTTTATAAAGACCAAACTCAGGGGTTCTACGGAAAGTCGTTATATATTCCAGGAACCTTTCTTACATTCCAAGAGTTTTATCTCAAACACATTCAGGGGGTTCTAAAGAGAACCCTTTCATGTTATGGCACAAAAAAAAACTCTTAATGAAAGAGTTCTTCAAGGAATTTTAACGATCCTTGAAGAACTCAAAGGGTTTTTTTTGGATGAAGAGGTTGTTCACAGAGGGAAACAGACATCCTAAATGACCTTTAATTCAATATTAGGTGATAATATTCACATTATTTTGCACTGTGATCAGATTTACAGCCTTTTTTCACTGGTTCAATGTTCTGAGAATGAGAACGTGAGAACCACATGTTACGTAAACCTCTCCCTGTGTGTGTGAATAAATGTTTTGAATTAAAGGGAAATCTGAAGGGGCTGCGGGTGTAGTCTCTTGGTAAAAAATCTTCCAAATCTTTTAATACAATTCAGACATTTAGCTTTTTACTTCAGAACAAATCTGGACTTTGAGCACATTTGCAGCTCTTGAAACAAAAATAGTAAAAAAAAACTGGAGCTGCAGCTGCACAGAGGGTGAAGTCGTCCCATCATGAATCAAAAACTGTCATACGTGCTGAAACAAAAGATTGAATGAAGAAAAAACATGCTCAACATCGTGATTTATATTGAATAGATGCAACTTTTCCTGTCATAAATCTGATTTCTCTCTTTTATGTCCTGCATCCTCAGAGAATAATCATTTAGAAGTTTTGAAAAAACCTTCACATGAAACGCCTTCTTCTTCTGTGACTGTCCAAAGGTTTTATGACCTGCTGCCAGGGCTGAACCATTTTTAAAAAAATGTCTAATTGTGACTATTTGACTGATGTTGCAGTTGCAATATGATTCGTGATATTCGAGGTAATGATAATTTTTACATCACAATTCTTATTTTGATTGAAAAACAAGTTAAAACGATTATGGTGTGATTTGTTGCAGGAATCTGAACCACATGAAGATTTTTTTTTTTTATGTCTGTTGAATCTGATGTGCAGGACAGGACGTCTCTGCCTCATGACATTCATTCATTTCAATGTTTTTTTTTTGACACATTTTCCCTTTAACAAATATTGCACCTCCTATTACATAAACCTTTTTCTGTATCTTAAAATAATGTAATTAAATACAAAATGAAAGGAAAATACACCAGCGTGCAGTGAGAGTTTTTAGGATAATTAAAAATGAGTGATTTTACTCTAGAACTTATCCAGACTTCCGTTTTGGGATTAACTTTTTTTTGTGATTTTTACTGTTTAATTTGACACATGAAGATCATGAAAAAGAAGATATGCAATTAACCCTAGCCTTGCAAAGAAAGGAACAGAAAAGACAAAGGAAAAAAAACACAAAAACGAAAAAGACTTATATAAAGTAAAAATGTATAAGTATTTTATCAATGTAGGATCAGAGGAGGAACTTTTTAAGCAGATTTAAAAATTCTTGGAACAAACTGAAGCATTAACTGGAACATCAGCTCTATAAATTAGACGAGTCACGTCTCATCATCACCTGAAGGTATAATAAATTTCGGAAAAATCTAGAGACCTGTAGATTTGGCTTTTTCTTGTGGATTTGAGGACTTTGACATTACAGGTTTTAGCAAAGCTTGAACTGTGACATTTCAACACTGTAACCACAAAGTGGGTAATAAACATCCGTGTCTTTCAGCACCAGTTTTTAGTTGTGCGTGCATGAAAGTTAAGATCATAACAAATATTAGTTAATGGATCCCGAGCTTGATTTTGTGTTGGCACAAACATTTAAGACCCTGGCTTTTCTCCAACTCTGAGCTCCACCTCCTCCAGTGTTTGTGTTGGCGAGCTGTGTTCAGGACAGATGATGCAAGCGTAAACACACACACACACACACACACACACAGTGTGAACAATGCTCTGAGCCCTGACAGGCCGGCGAGTGGATGAATGCCACTGACTTCAGGCTGGAAACACAGAGACGCCGTTGTGCTGCGGGAGCGAGGTGCTGAGAGAACCACACCTCTCACCTTCTTTCTCTTACTCAAACAAACCTGACGGCACAAAACCCTCCTTTGTCAACGGTGCTGAAAAATGGCTTCAAACTGCTCGCCAGGCTTTGTTGAGCTCAAAGCAACCCTGAAGTCAGGATTTGTGAGCACGAGAGGTTTTCAAGGCAAAGTGATATTTAGCTTTTTACCTCTACAGGAACATGTAAAATAAATAAAAATGATTTAAAACGTTAAAAAACGTGTGTTTTTTTGTAAATATACACTCATTCTGAATTTGATCCCTGCAACATGTTCCTTAGAACCTGGTTCAGGAGCAACTAAAGACTGCCATCTCTGACGTCTTTTTCAGGGATGTCCCTGTTTATGTCAGCGAAACAAAGCAAAGACACATTGTGGACGTGTTCCAACAGCGTGTCTTCGTAGTAAAAGAGTTCAGGTTCTAGACTGACCTGCCTGCAGTCCAGACCTGTTTCCCATTGAAAATGTGTGGTGCATTATGAAGCACAAAACACAACAACAGAGACCAAACAGGACTGTTGAGCAGCTGAAGTCGTATATCAAGAAAGAATGAGAAAGAATTTCACTTTCAAAACTTCAACAATCAGTGTCCTCAGTTCACAAACACTGACGAAAAGCTGATCCTGAACCAGCTTTTTAGAAACATGTTCACAGCAACAAATTCAGAATGAGTGTATATTTACAAAAAAAAACAAGTTGATTAGTTTGAAGATTAAATATCTCGTCTTTGCTCTGGATTCAACTTGAATATAGATCAAAAAGTATTTGTCAATCATTTCATTCTCAAACGTTTTTGCAGTTGGGATGTGTACATATTGGCATCTTCTTTTCATACCCGGTATTATCCCTGGTATGATCTCACCTGTGTGCTCTTTATCTTCAGTCTCTTTCCTCTTTAATCTGCTCTATAACTGTGTTTAGATTTGCTCTGTAAATAAAGTTTATAATGGTCATAAACAGTCGAAGCAGCTGGAGAATTTTGGGTTTTACCAGCCACTGTGGGCTGGAGAACAAAATGCTTCCTGCTCTGATTAGCATCCTGACTTCAGATTGTGTTGTGGAAAAGCTGTGGTGTGTGTGTGTGCGTGTGTGTGCGTGTGTGTGTGAGCTGTTTACCACGTGCACTCTCCCCAGGCAACGTTTTTTTTTCCCCCCCGACTGCTGCAGACATCTTTAACCCCGGTTCAAACGGATGTGTTTACAAGTCAAGAGTTCACAGCCAACAAAGCAGTTCAGTTCTCATGAACAACACACATTCAGGCACACACATTAAACACACACACACACACACACTTTCAGACACATGACTCACACATGTTTCACCCTCTGACCTGTCAAGTGTGTCCATGATTTAGCATGTCGTCCAGCTGAATTACTGAATTGCTCTGAGAATAATGTAAAATGATCCTCACGATGTCCATTTTTATTTTCTACATTACATACAGCACTATACTATCACAGTGAAGTTGACCTTTTGGATATAAAATATCATCACATCATTATTTTATCCTATCAGACATTTGGGTCAAATTTCTTTTGTCAAAATTCGCATTTGAATTCTTGAGTAGTGGACAAAAATAAAGTGAGAAGTAACAAAAAACTAAAACATTACTACTGTACTGAAGTCGTTTTCAGGCCAATTATTTTCTAATTAATTATAATTAATAATTATTTTAATTATTGTTAGTTTGAAAATGTCAGAAACTGATAAAAAGGTTGATCAGTGTTTCCCCAAACTGTAAGATGACGTCCTCAAATGTCTTGTTTTACTCACAACCAAAACATATTCAGTTTACTGTCAGAGAGGAGTAAAGAAACCAGAAAATATTCACATTTAATAAGCTGAAATCAGAGAATTTGGACTTTTTGTCTTAAATAAACATACTAAAGACAATGAATCAATTATCAGAATACTTAGCAATTCATTTAATAATCCATTAATTGTTGCAGCTCCAGTACTTTACTTCAGTATTTATTTTTCTGACAACTTTTTTTTACTTTTCCTTCTTACATTTGAACACAGATATCTGTACTTTCTACTCTAGTTTTGATGCATTTGAGGCGAATTATTGATTATTTTAATTTTGCATCATTGCACGCTGCCTTACCAACATCAAGGCTGATTTCAACCTAAATGGACAGAACAATAACACATAGAAAAGACGATTCCTTGGTGCATATATATGAAGTTAAACTTGAAAACCGTCCTTTTATAATAGAATGAATAGTAACACAAGTTTAGAAGGTGAAGTGAGCAGTTATTAGTTTATTTCCATAGAATTTAGGAAATTTATGCCTTAAAGTCTGAGCACACGTGTTGTTTTATGTTAAGCAAGTAAAGTAAAATAGTTATGTGTGTTTGTTTGTATTCAGTTACCTGACTATCACTGAGATGTGGACAAAACAAGACATTTGAGGACGTCATCTTGAGAATGACCGACTATGACTTACTTACTGTACGTTCTTACCGTTAGCAACCAGGTTAAGGTAAGTTGCCATTGAGAGCATGCAGGTTGCTGTTGTTCCCCGTAGCAACAGGGATTTTGAATGAGTCAGATACTATCAGACTATTTACTGTCAGAGGATGATCCTGCCTGTAACTGACATTAAAGAGAACAACATGTTCACTGATAGATTCAAATCTCTGCAGGCTGACTTTCACAACGTATAAACACGAAGTGAAACCACCTGCTTCATGGGAGATAGGAAACAGGTAGAATGTCTGCAACAGAACCTTCCTTTAAAGGATGTGTAATTAAGAGGAACATCTGAGTGAGGAGGAAACAGTGGAGACTTATCTCTGTACACAGGCTGATTTTATCATTTCACTGACAGATAACTGCTGTTCTGAAGGAACAAAAAAAACACACATCCAGCTCTGCATCTACACATTTGATTTTTCTTCATTTTGTTTCTTCACAGCGAGTTTCTCAATTCCCTGTCCCCAGAAAAACTTTGAACGTGTCAAATCATCCTCAGACCAGAGCACGAACAGGCTCAGAGATGTGACGATACAAACACAAAAGTTGGCGATTGTTAAGCAACACTTAGTTGCTCAATGAGCCGCTTTCATTGTGTTTTGTTTTTTTGTTTTTTACAAAGAAAGCAGAAAAAAGCAGAGAAAAAAGCAGCTTCACACAATAAGATATATCTCCAGCTGTAGCTGTCATGTGTCATGTGATCATTGGGCCTTTATAATACTGCATTTTTGCTTTTTCAGTGTGGACAAGACATGCAGGGAGAGTAAAAACATCTGTTCTTATAACATATTCTATATAGATTATATGTCAAAACATGCTGGTTTTTACACATCACTTATGAGTTTGAGCTCCTTCATGAGCGAATATCATGAAACAGCAAAGAAGAATCAGGATTTGGGCAAAAAACTGAATTACTGCAGTTATGACAATGGAACGGGGATTGATAATTTTGCGTATTTTTTGTGTAGTTTTTTTTTTCTCCTCATTTTAAGTTTCAGAAAACTTATTCAACAAAAGCCTCTGCCAGAAAAAAAAAAAAAACAGTGTCAAGTGCCATACCATTTCTAGACAACTGATTAATAGATTTTTAATCGATTAATTATGATGATTAGGATATAAATTTGATCATTAACATCCCTATAATGGAACAAAGTAAATATATGAAACATCAACACCAAAGTGCAGCATATGGATTTTAAAAAATGTGCATAAATAATCTTAATTGTAGTTTTTTTTTCCTCACTTGAGAACTTTACAGACTTCTTCAGCAGCTGGAGGTTGGGTAATATACTGTATATAGAATTTTATTGCCTCTAGTGTCTTTTTGTTGGGTTATTGTCATTTTCTCACACTTTTTATTGCCTTTTTATGATTTTGTATAATTTTCCTCCCTGACAAAAATGTTCCCTCTTGCTCGGGCAAGAAAAAGAACTTCTCATGAGAAACATTCAACATCTGGTAAAGTTTACAGCTTGTAATTAAAATGGATGACAGTGTATCTGACCATATTGATTACAAACTGATTGGAAAACAAGCCTGAAAAGCTCAGACTGACCAAATTATTATCTATCTTTTAAATTGCTCCATAATATTAACGTATATTTAATATTTTTACATTTTAATACCTGAAATCTCATATTTATACACTGTATGTCTCAGATATTTATTTTCTGTGTTCTTTGCCTCTATCAGACAGCTGACATTCATTGACTGACATTTTATTTTGTTGTTTTTTGAGAAGGACAATGTAAGTAAACATCATTAATATTCCATTGTTATTGATCATCAGCTGATGATGTTTTACCTGGTGGAAGCCAAGGAAGTCCTGGATGGTCGGGGACGCGTAGAAGACGTAGCCTTCAGCCGTCACCACCAACACGAAGCCGTTCAGCGCCTGAAGAACAAAGACAAACTTCATTCAGCTTCGAGCTGCTTTTTCATCCCGGCTGATGGATTATTTAAACTTTTTGGTGTCTTACCTGAAGCAGCAGGTCTCCCTCAGAGAAGCTGACTCCGTCGACGGAGGTCACCTGGGAGGTGGAGGAGGAGGAAGAGGAGGAAGGGAGCGAGGCAGAGGAGGGGGGAGTGGAGGTTGTGGAGGAGGGAGGCAGAGCGCTGGGGCCGTTTCCTCTGTACATCAGGCTGCGCTCGCTGGTCCAGCTGGAGCCGTTCGGCCCTTTCTTCATGGTGGCTGCAGGAGAATAAGAAGAAAGATACTGTCAGCTTTTTTTAAATCACAGAAGAAGAAATAAAACAAACAAATAAACAAGTTAAAGACCCAGCCTCAATGATATTACAAATACATTAAAATTATTAAATGGGGTTTTTTTTTGCCTTTATTAGGACATTTGACACAAGAAGAAGACAGAAAGCCTGTGAGATATTGTCACTTTTGCTCGATCAATAACCAAAAATTTACACAGGAATCAATAAAGTTCAACATTTAGTACAGCCTGTGATTAAAACCGACAACAATATGTGAGTATATTGATGAAGAATTCATTGAAATAACGTGTCCGAGGGGCAAAGACTGACCAAATCATTTTCTATCTTTTAAATTGTTTCCTCAAAGTAGTAAAGTTTCCTCAAACAGCAAACATCAGAGCTGACCCGCTCCCAGTTTTTGCCCAAAATGAAATGGATTTGACTTGTTTCTGTTGTTTCTGTGTTGTTCCTTTCACTTTTCACACATTTCTGAGAAAAACACAAAAGGAGAAACCGCAAACAGGAACTGAAACCAACTCAAGAAAAACTTTTACTTTCCTCCACCCAGTGTACAAATCTCTGCACAAACGTTCACAAATCGTTTCCAGGGACAAATAACGCTGTTTTGGGCGAAGCAGCACCCCCTCTGGCAAACATGTTGGAGCTCAAAGTCGGCTCCAAACAGCTGATTGTGTTTACAAAACCCTGGGTGTTCTGCAGACATATATGTGTTGAAATGAGAAGTGAGAAAAACAGAAAGAGGAACACAACATCTTTTCCCATCAGGGTGGAGCCGCCTGATGTTTCCTGTCGTCTTACAACACCGTCACTCAACTCTTCGTCCTCTTCCTCTTCCTCCTCTGGCCGTTCTTATCAAGAGAGAGAAAAATAACTGCCGCCGAGCACCTTAAAATATCCTCTCAGACAGGAAGCAGGTGGATTTTTGAGAGGAAACCAGTTGGAAAATGATGATGGATGTCTCAGATATTTGTGTCATGACTGTTTGATGATGTATTTTTTGGTATTTTTGTCTTTGTTGGACAGCTGACACAAGAAGAAGATGATGAGAAGTACACAGTCATTGTCACAGCCACACATGGAGCTAAATGATCAGCTGAACTTCAACCTCAAAGGGTCACTTTTTAGCAAATATTAAAGGCTCATTCTGGCATTTTAAACATGACGCTTATTTTTTACATACTTAGATGATTTAATGAGTAACAGCTGCAACAATGTATGGAATTAATTCTGTAGGTTTCCTCAGCAGCAACAGGCTGCAACGTCGGGGCAAATAAACACTAAAAGTGTTTGTTCTTAACACTGACAGGCTCAAGTTGTTATTCTGAGTGTCCAACAACATACAGAAAGGACACAGGGCTGCAACTAATGATTACTTTCCATGTCGACTGATCTGTCAATCATTTTCTTGATTGATCGATGAATTGTTTGTTAGTTGAAAACAGAAAATATTTAGTCTTTTTAAAAAGTTTATTTTTCATTATCTATGTATTTTACAGTGTTTTATCTTTTCTTTTTTTTTAACTTTTCATTAGAATTTTTTTTTTACATATTTCATCCTATATTACAGAAAATTTGTGATTATTTGTTCAGCTTTTTTTTTTTAGTTATTTCTCTTAAATTTTTCTGTATTTTGTCCTGTGTATCTCTTGTTAGTGATATAATCTTATTTTTTTATTTTTAAAAATATATTCTTTAACATATTTCATCCAATATTACAAAGAATTTTTGATCATTTATTCATCTTTTTCTAAATTCAAAGTTATTTTTCCTAAATTTTTCATTATTATCTATATATTTTTCTATATTTTGTGCTATTTATCTTTTTTTAGTCATATATTCTTGTTTTGTTTCACTTTTAGGAATAATTATTTAGGTTGTTCATCCTGTATGAATAATAAATATATATATATGACATCCTCAAATGTTTTGTTTTGTCCAGAACCCAAAGATATTCAGTTTACTGTCAGAGAGGAGGAAAGAAAACAGAAAATATTCACGTTTGAAAGGCTGAAATCAGAGGCTTTTGACATTATTTATTAAAAAATGACTAAAAATCAATTATCAAAATAGCTGCCGGTTAATTCAAGAGTTGATGTATCAATGAATCATTGTGGCTCTAAAACATACTTCTGAATATTATGTTCCATTTCTGTCATATTCCATCCATAAATCCCCGTAAATCTGACTGAAACTTTAAGAGTTTAATTGACTCAGTGTAGTTTCAATTTGAAAAGTGGCACATCCATTTTAAAGGTAAAATATCAGCAGTTTTGGTGTAAAAATCACGTTGGGTCACATGAAGACATGAAGTACGAAGCTTCCTTGGACAGTTGGTAGAGTTTTGTTCTGTCAGTAGACATTTTTAAAAATCCTATTTCAGAGCAAAAACTTGAGCTTGTCACATATAATCACTGTAAGAACAGGAACGTTTCTAAAAAAATGCCCCATATAACTTTTTTGGGGAGTTATAACTTATAATCAGAGGGTTATTATCCGTCCAGTATCTCTAAATTATACATGAAAAGCTTTTTATTCTGGTTTTGTTGGAGAAGACGCTGCATGTTTCCATCGGCGGCCGTCTCATTTAGGAACAAAACTCTTCTGCACACACGAGCGCTATTAGAAAAACCAGCTCGATCCAGATCGATCCGAGTCTGCCCGTCAGCGTCTGGGGCCTTCGTCGACCACTTCACATGATTCTTGTCTTCCAAAATGGCCGCCACCCCGCTGTGTTCGGTCCACAGGGGAAAGCGCAGAGGCCAACGGGTAATTTTGTGGCTCTGCCTGTTATCCTCGTTTGGCCTGGAGTTTTTTAACAAGGACTGGGCTGAGCCAGCCTCCATGCTCTGTGTGTGTGTGTGTATGTGTGTGTGTATCAGTGTGTGTATCCTTGTATCAGTGTCAGACTACAATTGATGCTTGAATTGGTGTAAAATCTGTGTCAGTTCTCTAAACCAGCAGCCTGTGTAGTGAATATTTGATTAATCTTTTTTTATTATTTTCTCAATCAATCGGTTAATTATTAGTCTTTAAAATGTCAAACTGAAATAACCATCACAAGTTCTTGATTTTTTTTATTTTTTTTTTGTCCATCCAAAAGTTCAAAACTCAATATTAAAAGTTCAGGAGCAAAGACGAGCAGAAAAACAATCAAATTCAACAAGCTAGAACTACGGAAGAAATCGCTCAAATGATTCTTTGATTATCAAATTATTTGCCGATTCATTTTCTAATGATCGACTAATCATTTCCTCTAATTATACAAACTAATGAATGACAATGTGCACAATGAACAGAGGATTTAAGCTTATGAAGCAGCTTTTTGACAAGAAATAGACGACATACTGGACCTCACACAGCTGATCGATCTTGCCTCCTCCTGTGGCTCGTTTGAGGTCATGTTTTTGTTTATTACTGATTATTAATCAGGCAAACAATTCATATTTGACATGCAACAACAAACGCTCAAATGATCATTCAGTTATCAAAATAGCTGCTGATTAATTTTCTAACGATCGACCAATCATTGCAACTGAAGACCTCATACTGAACATCACACGGCTGCGCAGTCTGAACATCTATAAAATGTGAGAAAATACTGAAAAAATGTCCAAGATGATGTCTTTCAGTGTCATCTTGTCAGTGCAAAACCCAAAGATATTCAGTCCAACATGATAATAAATCAAGAAAAGATGATGAAAACAGCATTTCCTGCCATTTTTGCAGGAAAATTGATTTTTTGACATGGCATTTTACTTGTAACAAAGAGCTTAAACTCTGCAATTAGCTAATTTAATCCAATATGAAGAAATGCAGCTTGAGGCACAAAACCTGAGCAAAAAGTGCAAAGTGTTTCTGTGCGGTGCATTTTTACAAATCACAACTTCTTTGATTTATTGACAAGACTCCAATCGATACAATATGTCAGACTTTGTCAGTGATTCTTCGACTTATTCCCATCAATACCCCCAGAGTTTTCTCAAAAATGTTTGTAAAATGTGTTTCATGGTCTAAATTTTGTAATGAATCCAGAAGATGAGTGTGTACAAGCAAGCTGAATTTAAATATGCTGAATCTTGTACCTGATGACAGTTTCAAGGTGCTAAAGAAAGACAAAAATGAACATATACAAAGACAGACTACCCTATAGTAGCTGGTAAGATGTAAAATACATAATATTTATGGTTTTCCAGCTGACTGGTGAAGACATTTCTACACTAAATGTGGTCATTTGTTGAGGTTTTTAAAATCTTTAATAATCCACGTCTTTGACAAAACTACTACTGACATGAATAAGTGGAAAACATTTGTGGAAAAGTGTTTATTAGTTATTTTAGGTTTGGTGATCATCCAGTCAGTGAGGACGGAGGTGATACTTATGAGATTTTTTGATATATAGCATGATGTTTGAGAGTGAAACCCATCATTTTGGAACCATAATGACTCTAAAAGCCTTTATGAGTCTGTCGTTTCTGATCTAACATCACGACGGAGGCACTCAGCGCGTCTCGAGACTCAAATGTTCCAGTTTTTCTGCGAACTGATGCAGGGAAACAAGATTTTCTGTTACATTCTGGTCACGACTTTCAAAGAGTTTATGAGCTGCGCAGATACGACGACACATTTCATACTTTGGTCTTATTGAAACCAAACAATCCCCGTCTTTTATAAGTGCTTTAACACCATCCTCCACACAGAGCAAGCGTACCCTCTCAACCTGATGTGAACCCGGAGCTCATGCAGAACTGCCTCACTTTGAAAATCCCCCAAATTACTGAGGAGCCATAGCATTAGCAGGGGTGCTGACAGGCTGAATGTCCTGAAGCGTTTACAGACTGTTGGAGTTTTATCCATTCATCATTCTAAAGCCCAAAAATATTGAGTTTATTATCATATATGACAGCGAAAGCAGCAAATCTTCATATTTAAGAAGCTGGAATCAATGAATATTTCACTTCTTTACTTGAAAAATGTTCTAAAATATGAATCTAATATCTAGAGATCAGACTAAACACATAACCACTCAAGTAAAAGATGGGTCAGTACTTGCTATTTTCTTACATTTGTACTTTTTAAACAGAACATACATTTTACATGGTGATATGTTTTGTATCCAATAAATAACTCCTCATTTTAACTTAATGAATCAAGTGTTCCTTGTCTATGATGCAGCGCTTTCAACAGGAATAAATCAATACATCTCAAAGAAAAATTACAATTCATTACGATACGATTCCATCAGGAGCGCCAAATTTCAAGTTATGTTTTGTTTCAGGTTAAATCCAAGCAAAGAGATCTACTATAGTGGTGCAAATTCATAGGAAAATTTTTTAGGCTCATTTGTCTGTCAATAGTTCCATCTGGAGATCAATACCTCATGGCACAGCTTAGCATGAAGACCGGAAACTGGGGGAAACAACTAGCTTGGCTCTGTCTGAAGCTAACATGCTAATCAGTGAGCTTTAGAGGTGCTGGCTGTTGCCTTTAAAAAGAGCAAGGCTAGCTGTTTCCCCCAGGTTTCCAGTCTCTATGTGAAGCTACGCTAACCTCCTTGTAGCTGTAGCAAAGGCTGCGATGATAACATGGTCCAACGGTAATTTTTTTTTTTTTTCACTTAATCAGTAAAGCAAGTTGTTCAGGAATGTACTTGCCCAAAATCAATTTTTACTTGTACCTGCTCAAATTGTTTAACTTATTAGTGGTTATCAAATAAGAACTAATGGTAATTGTCAAGTATAGTTGAGGGCTGCAACGTCTATAAAAAGTCAGAAAATAGTGAAAAATGTCCATCTCAGTTTTTCTGAAAAGGCTGAAAACAGCAGTTTTTCCTCTTTACTTTAAGGTTTAAGTCCTTTTTTTTCTTCCCCAGTCAGGCAAGTGAGTTGTTAGATTTACTGGCCTCATGTGGCATTTTACTTGCCCCAGGAAAGCAGGCAATCCTTATTGTTTAGCCCTGTCTTATAATCCTGACAACAAGATTTGTAGACTAGAGGGGTTTTTCACACTGCAGTTAGCCCCATGCTAAGAGAGCTGTTAGCCCCAGTGGCACAATCCCAGAGACTAGTCAGCTCGTGGACGAAACTGATTAATGTCATCAGAAACTTTGTACAGGGAAAGAAAAGGAAGTAGAGCAGAAATGGAAACGTAAGAAAACAGTTTGGTCAGAGCCATAAAAGTACCAAGAGAATCAGATAATTCCAGATCTGCTGGTACAAAGATGAGAACATGCCAGGGGACAACTGAACCAGATGGGCTGGTTAAACACACTAAAGCACAAAGGAAGGAAATGTCCCAGTGGCAAAAAAAAAAAAAAAACTGAGCACAGACTCTTTGAATCTGTGTCTGCGTCACTTTCCTGAGGAAGACCAGGTGGTATTACATTTCAGAAGCAAAATGTTTGAAATCAAAGAACACAGTCTCGATCTGTGGCTGGAAATTCAAATATTGAGGCAAGATTAGTGACCGAACTATTTGATGTGCAAACAGAAACACATTAGGGTTGCTGGTTTGATCAGAGCCATAAAAACATGACCAGATCTATTAATTTGGGCTGTTAAACAGCTGCTGCAAATATCAAAATACACAGGAGATAGTTTGTAAAGAGACTGAAGAAAGAGAGGAGCCATAAATCAGCCTGTTTAATTGAAGAAAGCAAAATAAAAAGTTCTGAATTAATTTATGTCACTGAGATGCCCTCTTGTGCTGATTCACACCAGCGACTCTCCCTGCCTGTTTTATATAGTTTGATTAATGGTGCTGCCAACCACTCACAGTCCCCAAGCTGCAGTTCACTTGTTGTTTCACTCACTTTGGAGGGTTGCCACCCTGCAGCTCAGGCTCAAACAATTCAACTATTGATGCAACACCACAAAGAAAATAAACATAAAAGGGACTGAAATGACACACAAAAGAACATATACTGTCATTTATTAAATATATGTTCTGAAACATAGGCCTGGGCAATAAAACGATAGCAATAAGACATTTTCCAACGGTTTAAATGTGCCATGAAAGCACAAACAAATAAACCCCGGCTTGTAAACAGCTTGTCACATCCCTCAATGATGGAATATCCTACAAGTGACATGAAAACAGTTGCCCAGGGCTCAACAACAGGGACTGCCCGCTAAACTAATACTCGTTAAAACAACTTCTCATTCAAAAATTGCACAAAAAACAGTGCTGTTTTCTCTTGCTTTTTTTCCTGTTTATTATCATATTAAACTGAATATGTTTGAGTTTTAGACAAAACAAGGCATTCAGAGACTTCAACTTGGACTTGGAGAAACTGGGATGCACATTTTTCAGCATTTTAAAAACTTTGCAACTTTATAAACCGCTACAAA
>JAJHUR010135810.1:149323-164664 GCA_027495735.1 Lutjanus campechanus | reverse complement strand
GCCAGGGGACAACTGAACCAGATGGGCTGGTTAAACACACTAAAGCACAAAGGAAGGAAATGTCCCAGTGGCAAAAAAAAAAAAAACTGAGCACAGACTCTTTGAATCTGTGTCTGCGTCACTTTCCTGAGGAAGACCAGGTGGTATTACATTTCAGAAGCAAAATGTTTGAAATCAAAGAACACAGTCTCGATCTGTGGCTGGAAATTCAAATATTGAGGCAAGATTAGTGACCGAACTATTTGATGTGCAAACAGAAACACATTAGGGTGGCTGGTTTGATCAGAGCCATAAAAACATGACCAGATCTATTAATTTGGGCTGTTAAACAGCTGCTGCAAATATCAAAATACACAGGAGATAGTTTGTAAAGAGACTGAAGAAAGAGAGGAGCCATAAATCAGCCTGTTTAATTGAAGAAAGCAAAATAAAAAGTTCTGAATTAATTTATGTCACTGAGATGCCCTCTTGTGCTGATTCACACCAGCGACTCTCCCTGCCTGTTTTATATAGTTTGATTAATGGTGCTGCCAACCACTCACAGTCCCCAAGCTGCAGTTCACTTGTTGTTTCACTCACTTTGGAGGGTTGCCACCCTGCAGCTCAGGCTCAAACAATTCAACTATTGATGCAACACCACAAAGAAAATAAACATAAAAGGGACTGAAATGACACACAAAAGAACATATACTGTCATTTATTAAATATATGTTCTGAAACATAGGCCTGGGCAATAAAACGATAGCAATAAGACATTTTCCAACGGTTTAAATGTGCCATGAAAGCACAAACAAATAAACCCCGGCTTGTAAACAGCTTGTCACATCCCTCAATGATGGAATATCCTACAAGTGACATGAAAACAGTTGCCCAGGGCTCAACAACAGGGACTGCCCGCTAAACTAATACTCGTTAAAACAACTTCTCATTCAAAAATTGCACAAAAAACAGTGCTGTTTTCTCTTGCTTTTTTTCCTGTTTATTATCATATTAAACTGAATATGTTTGAGTTTTAGACAAAACAAGGCATTCAGAGACTTCAACTTGGACTTGGAGAAACTGGGATGCACATTTTTCAGCATTTTAAAAACTTTGCAACTTTATAAACCGCTACAAATCTTGTTCTGCAGATGTAAGAAGACAAGTTTATTTGACACAGACCCCAACAAATATCACATCATCAAGATTTTAATGAGGTTTTTTTTTCAGTGAAAATGAAAACTGAGATGCAAAAATGATCACTCCTACACTGTAAAGCTGAATGCTCAAATTAATTACTCATAATAAGTAATGAAAAGGTTTTTTTTTTAAGGTTCTACTAACTTAAAAAAGTTGAGCGCCATTAGAGTTTCTTTCTTTTGTGTTTCTTAAACACATAATTTTTAATTAGAGGGGAATAACGTGCCTCAAAAAGGTCCCTAAAACACACATATTTTATATATTTCCACATTACATATACTTAAATTTATTCGAGTTGGCTTAATGAATAGTTTTAATTTAACTGGAATCAAAGTACACATGTACCACAAACTCCAAATATTTTCGCTCTCAAACGTTTGAGTTCATGAACTCAAGAAAACTGAGGGAACTGATTACCTCGATTTTTTTTGAGTGCAGGTAACTTATTCAGGTTTTCACTGCAATCATACTGTAATTGCAATGATATTTTTACCACATTGTTTGCTAATTCTGGTGCATTTACAGCAATGTTTAAAATGTGCATTGTCCCAGTGTGTTGTAGTTTTGCAGTGTTTCAGGATTATACTTGTACAACACAATACTGAGCACAATTGAGCACAATATTTAGTTGTGATTCTAAATTCATCAAATCAAAACAAATAAAGACGTTAAAAGGGAAGATCCAGCTGAGAATAGAGAGTCGCAGTGTTGGCCTTGTCTCATTTTAATGCAAACAATGCGGTATATAAAAAATAGAATAAAACTGTGTGTCCAAGATGATTTTTTGATGAATATTTACATGCGAAAAAGGTGCAAAAGTTGTAAAAGTGTACCTGCTCATACAGTGAACCTCTGGTAATTCCCCATCATGTGTTGTGAAATGTGTCAACATGTGCGCTTAAACAACGGCTTCATGTTAAAACAGACTTCTTCTCATTTTTAATCCCATGCTCCTTTGCTCCCTCTCAGGGAGTTTTCCCCCTGTGCCATGCCAAATCTTTCACTGCTCCCACGGCACGCTCTGCACGGCGTTTAACATGATTTATGGCAAAACACAACAGCGCCAATCGATTTCGTGCACTCTCACATTTCATGAATTTAAATACTGAATCCTCTGTTGTTTTGCAGGCCTACAGCGGAGTTTAGGTGCACACAGGCACTGATTTCTTTAGTGTTTATTTATTCAAGACGGATTAGCTGAGCACAGGCACTTCTTCCCAGCAACGCCCTGCTGCACGTCCTCACCATTAGAAAGATTCCCACCTGGGAGAATCCACTGGGAGCTTCCCAGTACAACCACAAACTTTAAGTATTTAGCAGAGAGTTTTTTTACCAGGTGAATCTGCTACACAAAGGTAACTGTGCAGCACGAGTTAATTATCAAAACAGTTCCTTAATGTTGTAAGACCGGAGAGCTTTCAAGTCTGTTTATTGTGTGCATTTTTGAGTAGGGATGACTGATAAAATCCCTCATAATTTTATTTGATAGAGGCTTTAAAATGAATTATCACTGAACAATGAACAGATAAGAAGATGCTTTAATTATGCACATATGATGCCAGTGTGTCTGCAGTGTGCGGAGGTTTTTTTGAAGCGGCTGAAACGGATATCAAAGTTGCTATTTGCAATGATTGCTCAACACTGGTGATGTGAGGAGGAGCCAAATCTCATTCCTTCAACCCTATAAATTGAGAGCCGCCATCCTGAATGTTATGACGAGTTAGTGAAGTGAGAAAATTAGTATTTAGTGTCAAATTATTAGGTCATTATTGTGAAATAAATCCCTTACTTGTGCAACGGATGAATTCAGGCGTCTACCTGAAGTTTGACTATCTGTCCTATCTTTGTAAAACCGGGCCCTGCAGGAGCAGTAATGAACAAAAACCTGCAGGGTTTGACATCCTTTCTGTAACCTGACCTCACACGAACATTCCCTCACAACGCAGGAATGGTAGATGACAAATCCATCCCACACAAATATAATTTCTCAACAGATGATGACACATAAAACTGGAGCTCCACATTCACCTGAAAGAAGTGACACACACTGGAATAAAATGTTGTTAAATCCAAACAGAAACTGGACAAGATGGAGCTTGTTGTTGCCTAAATGAGACACTTTTGCACATTTTGCGAGGCTGCATAATGATTAAAGTGCAAATATGGAACAGTTGCCCATAAACATAACACAAACAACATGTGGTGTGTGTGTGTGGGTTGTTAACAAATATTGAGAAAAGATGGATGTTACTCCAAACTAGACGCAAGAATTTTTTAAGAGTGTACGTCTTTGTCTTCGGTTTCACTGTTGCCTTAGTGCGGTTTTGGTGTAAGTGTGTGTGTGTGGAGGGGGGTCTGTCCAGGCATGCTCGGAGTTAGAGGGCCTCTTACACACTCGTAGCCTGAGGCGATCTGGTTTAGTGGTTCAACAATGAGCTATTTTAGTATCAAGAAGAACAGGGTGAGACGGAAGATAGATTAAGACAAGGAAGAAGAAACGAGAGGTAAAAATAGACAAAGTGTGAAACTTAGAGCGAGGACAAGGACGGAGCAGGAATCGAACGAGTGGGCTAGGATACAAAACTATGAAAAAAATGGAAAAAAGAATAAAATATCAAAAGGAACAGTACCACAAATTAATCAAAAAAATGTACAAGAAAACATAAAATGAGAGAGGACAGGCGTAGGTGCCCTGGGGAACTCCCCGCTCTGCTCCTGACGTGGTTAAAAACCCACTTCATTCACCCCTTTACCCCCAACGCTGTGGTTTTAACAAGGAACAGCTGACTCCTACCCTCGTAAAACAGGAGAAAACCCCCAAACCACCTCCACCCCCTCCACCTCCTCTTCTTCTGTGGCTGTAATGAAGAGGGGCCCTGTGGCGCTCAAAATACCCCTTCTCCAGCTTCATTTGGGTACTGTACACCGAGGAAAAAAGGTTCTGCGTAGAACCAACAAAGCTTGATGCTATGAAGGCCGATGTGTAGGTTTGTATGGTTGTATTCTGAATATATATGATGCTCAGACTGTTTGACAATAACTTTATGTGGCTATAAACAAGTTCAAAGTGAGGTTAAGCATCAATAAAGGTATAAACAACCTTTTGTTTGGACATAGGGCTGTACCTTTTTACATTCAAAACTTTCAAAACTTATGTCTTTTTTATGTGAAGCATGTGGTGCATCTAATTTCTTTGTTGTGAAGCACTTTGGGCTGCAGTCCTTGTATGAAAGGTGCTATGCAAATTAAGTTTATTATTATTATTATATTATTATTTTCTTATTTTGAATGAAGCTTTGAATGTCTGTCATCTTATTTTATGAAGTCGCATCCCTTAAAAATAAAAGGAATCCTCAAACAAAATCCTCAATTTGAATGAAGTGATTCATCTCCTTTTTATTTTATAGTGAACATAACTTTTCAGTTTCTCCAAAATAAATGTAATTAAAGATGCTGTTTGACTGCCCTGTTCATACAGGTGCTGCTTCTCTTTGGCTTAGCACTAATAAATATTGGCAGAAGCAGAATATTTTGTTAAAATAATAAAATGTTGAAAATCTGGGAAATTACTACATCCATTGTTTATTTTAATAAATTTAGATTTTTGGGCTAAAAAACACTATGGAGTTATTGGAAATATCTGGATTGGAAGCCATCCTACACAACCACTACTGGAATCGAATTCTATAATAATATAATAATAATATTAGTTTAATCCCAGTATTTCTGCACAATTACAGATTGAGATCAGGCTAAACAGAATTAACAGACATGCAAGAAAAAAAGAAAACTGTGCAGCATCGTAGCTTGGACAATAAAGCCTGATTTACACTGCAGTATAATTCAAAAGTCAGGTGCATACCAGCACCATCTATAAAATATAAGAAAAGTGATTTCTTTAAGACTACAGTCATGTCTTCATGTGTCTTGTCTCATCCAACAAACAGTCCAAAACCCAAAGATATTCAATTTACAATCACATAAAATTAAGTAAAGCAACAAATCCTCACAGCTGGGAAACTGCAACTATTTTAAACATTTGTTGAACAAAAATGAGAATCAACCAAACTAAAAACCTGACATACTTATGAAACTCAAATGTAGTAATCTGTATATATGAATATGTTATAGAAATAATATATATTAATTCATGTAAATAATGATGAGTTTCAGCTCTAAAAGGTTCCTAGAGATCTGTTCTGTTGACAAAAATCCTTTGAGGAAGCTTTTATTTTTTTCTGGGTGTGGACCATAAAAGCCCACCCTGAGCACTTGTTGACCCCGTCATCAAACCCACAGTACATGAAGTCACTGGAGGCTGGTGGAACCCCTCTACCTCCACACACCACCACCCACCACCGGCCCACTTTTCTATCATATTTGCGAACACGGCACCACCACCCCCCTCCGTCCCTCCGTCTCCCAACACCCGCTCTGAAGCACTCTGCGGTTTGTGTCGACTTTGAAACCCAAGAGCTGAATGGAGTCATTGTTCTTCATCCCTTTGGACTGCAGGATGGAGGAGGAGGAGGAGGAGGAGGAGGGAGGGTGACAGGAGATCAGCATCACCGACACTCTCTCTCTCCCTCTCTCTCTCTCTCTCTCTGATCCTCTGGGTGCAGGTCTGGACATGAGCGGCGAGGACTTTTGTGAAAGTACAGAAAAGGTTTTGTCTGATTTGGTTTCAGATTCTTCTTCTCTGAGTGTTTCTGCGTTTTGGTTTTAAATTGTCTCTGTGTGTCTTTAACGTGGATCATCTGCTGTCTCATGTGTGGACTTTTCCTTCTTTGATCACTGACATGAACACATGTGCAGTGATCTGCAACACAAACTGACATCCTCTGACCATTAGGGGGGGCTATAATAAACTGTCACACTTAAATCCTTACTGGTTGTGCTGTGTGGACATATTTAGACAACTAAATACATAAAAAAGGGTCTGTCCAAAGGTACTCTCTTTAACCGAATCATTTTGCTATTTTATTTTATTTATGATCTCTTATTTATGGTGATTTATGATCAGATATGATATTTTACAGCGCTGTCTCTGTACATATTCTGCCAGAATGACAACTTCACTGCTCACCTTTCCCTCCATTCAGCGCACATTCACTGTAACTATGCTCGCTAAAGTTACACACTCATGACAAAATGCTACTCTGACTAATCAGTCGTCTACATTCTTTATTAGCTCATCTTTATCATCTGGAATGAATCCAACATAATCCAAAACAGGGGCAGATGAATTTTTCTTCTTTTTAACTAGTTAGTCCTGTAACTTTATTCCTAAAGCGTCATGTTTCTTCTTCTAATGAAAGCTGTTTGTCTGCACACCACAATACAGCATCTCTGTATTCATCTGTATTTATGAAAATCATACCATCGGGATTTCTTAATACCCTGGTATACCATAATACTGAAATGACAGTTAAAATCTCTATCATAAGGCCTGGCTGTAACTACGGATGTGCGCGATTAGTCAACTACACGATTAAACATCGCCACCCTCGCTATTGTACAATGTCAGTTAACTGTTGTCTCTAAGGTGTTATGCAGCCGCCCGTCACTAGTCAGGGCTGCGGCCCCATCAGACAGCAGCCCCTCTCGCCCAGCGTGTACGCCCTGATGGCCCACAGAACCCTGCATGTTTTTATCAGCAAAGTCGGACAGATGACAGCTCGTAAAAAACAGTGCAGTTTGGCAGTGTTTGATGTAGAAAATGAAAATAAGGTCAAATATAGGCCGTGTCAGGATAAATCGGTATATAACTACTGAACTGGAGCAACATGACGCCACATTCAGCACAGACATGGACATTAACCTGCAAACAGAACAGCAGCTGCTGCTGGCACTGCTAACGTTAGCCACACTGTGCGTCAGGCTGCAGCTAACGTTAGCTCCAGGTACTCAATGTCGTTTTCCCACAAATACTGTGATCCTTTTATGCTTTCCGAGTGTTTCCTTACTAATAGACTAGTCTGGTCTGAATTTAAATCTGCGTTTAATCGACAGGGAAATTAGTTGCCAGGAACATCCCTAGCTGGAGAAATTGTAAAACTTATTTAATAGTCAGTGTTTTATTATGAAAATCCAATTTAATTTTACATTTAAGAAAAGTTACAAAAACGTTTGTGTATTCTGTTAATTATAGTGACAGATTACAGTACAGGGAACTGTTACATTGGACCACATTTGATAAATAAAGTGGCTGGTGACTGTATTTTACTGCGATATGTCTGTTTTTTTTTTCTGTAGCTGTCTCCTGAAATCCTGTATGTTGCACTCTTTACTCCTAAAGAAACATTAATTTGGTAAAACAAATCTTTTAAATTTGTTTTAAAGCTCAGTTCTGCAGCTTTCCTTTCCCATTCCGCTGATCTGTTTCCCACTTTTGACACCTGTCTTTGCTGATCTTGACTAGCTGCCATCGATCAATAAGTCGTCTGCTAAGGATCATTATGTTTTCTTCCTGCGTGGCTGTCGTTACTGCGACTTCCTGCTCTGCGGCTAAAAGTTTCACTTTGATAACCACAACTATTTCACTGATGGCCGCGCCCAAATGGCAAGCTGACAGAAGACGGTAAACAACGTCTCAGAAACAATTACAGACAGTGAGAGTAAAATACGACCTGTTTATTTATCATTCTAATGAGAAAAGGTGTCAAACTTTATTTATTGACTCTGTCTTCAGTTAGCTGCAGGCCTGAAGCTGACTGATGATTCCTGCTGTCAGCCGCTTCCTCACACACAGACACGCACGCTACTCCAGCCCTGAACCTGCTCTTCCTACGACAGCGCTGACCTCTGACCCCGGGCGTGCTACGATAAGGCTGAGTCTGGTGGAGACGTCTCAGCGTTTACATTCCTCTGTCTGAACGGCAGGTCACCCTCGGGTGCCTCTGCTGATACTGCACACGACCCACCACACCCTCACAAACACACACACACTGGGATCATACCAATCAGTCATTAAATGAAGAGCAGCTCCAGGAGTTCATCTCCAGAACACTACATCTCCATTTGGAGGAGAAGTTCATCACTCAGTGTCAGGCTGAGGACATAAAGATTGATTTTTTTTAGTCCTCTTGAAGCAGAATAAACCCGATGACTGAGTAAATATACAAGACACAGAGCTGAACCACTGGCCGCAGTCATTTCTGGCAGAGGACGACCTCGCACATCCTGCGAGAACGCCAACTGCTGCATGTTCTTTACTCCAAAACAAACATGGACACCAACCAGCAGCTTTCACTGTTTATACGCAGCAACAGTTGTGCTGAAAAGGCCAAAAAAAAGAGGAAAAAAGCCCAGAGTTTGGTGAGATCAGGGATGGAGAGGTGTCGACAACAGTCACAAATATCAAACATATTTAAAAAATCTTCCTGAGAAAAAAAAAATCATCATTTAAGGCTGCAACTAACGATTATTTTCATTATCTATTAATCTGATGATTATTTTCTTGATTAATCAATTAGCTGTTTGGTTCATAAACTGTTGATCAAAGCTCAAGATGACGTCCTCAAATGTCTTGTTTTGTCCACAACTCAAAAATATTCAGTTTACTGTCAGAGAGGAGTGAAGAGACCAGAAAATATTTGATTTAATTTACGTAGTGGGCAACTAATCCTTACAGCTTAACATCATTTTTTCACTATTGACATTTTATAAACTAAATAAAATGTTATTTAGTTATTAAATAATTGTCAGATTAATTGATAATGAAAATTATTGTTACCTTTAACAACAGCTGTAACAATTAATCAATTATAAATTTAATCACACACTACTTTAATAAGCAGTAGTAGTGTAATAAATATGTTTTAAGTCACTTTTGAATAAAAACATTTTTTTTTAATTCTCTGATTCACTGACAGTCATTAACAGTTATTAACAGTTATTAACATCACTGGTAGTCACTGACAGTTATTAACAGTTATTAACATCACTGGTAGTCATTGACAGTTATTAACAGTTAGTAACATCACTGGTAGTCATTGACAGTTATTAACAGTTAGTAACATCACTGGTAGTCATTAAGGATCACTAACAGTCTTTAAACCATCACTGACAATCATTGACAGTTATTAACAGTCATTAACTGTCATTGACAGTCATAGGCAGCCACTGATAGTCACTGACAGTCATTAACCGTCATTAATATAATTAATAGTTATTAACTACTATCTATTAGCAACATTGAGAGTCATTAACAGGTCTTAAAAGTTATTAATATCATTGAAAGTCCATGAACAGTAACAGTTATTAAAAACATTGACAGTCATTAACTTGACGTTTATTAACCATCACTGATAGTTATTACAGTTATGAACCGTAATTTACAGTTATTAACCATAAATAATCCACATCTAAAATATAACAACTTATTGATTAATCAAGGAATTGATCAACATATGAATTGAGAATTAAAATAATCATTACAGGAAAGACTTCAAGTGACAAGATTGTGACAGAATTAATTAATCAATAAAATAATCGACAGATTAATTGATGATAAAGATAATGGTTAGTTGCAGTCCTAAAATAAAGTAGAGTTGAGCTGAATGTGACTGCAGTTACAGACAATTTGAGGCTGAAATTATGCAGGAAAGTGGATCCATGTTCTAATTCTGTTCTTTCCAAAAGTGAAACTATGACAAAGAGTAAAGTTTAAATCTGGATAAATGTTCACAAGGGAAAAAGAGAATTGATGAGTTGACAGCAGAAAGAAAGAAAGAAAGAACGAAAGAAAGAAAGAAAGAAAGAAAGAAAGAAAGGAAGAAAAGAATTTGATGTTCGCTTCAACACAACTGATGGAAATACGGCTAATTTACTGTAGTTGCTGCTTATTTTCAAATGAACTCTCCCTTCCCATCACACACACACACACACACACACACACACACACACACACATACACACTTAGCCTCGCGTGCGAACTTTCAATCCCCGGCATCCTGAGCCGAGAAAGGAGAGGAAGGAGGCCGGTGGAGGAAAAGACGAGGAGAGAGAGAGAGAGAGAGAAAACATTTAGTGTGATTATTGTGTGTGTGTGCGTGCGTTCACACACACTCACATTTACACACACACACACACACATATACACGATGGTGACGGCTGCCAAAGTGTCTGATATTCTTTTATGTTCTCCAATTTGGAACTGCTAAATGCTATTATACAGTAGATTGGGGGGGGGTAAGGAGTAAGGAGGGAGGAGGAGCCGATGAGGAAAAAGAGAGCAGAGGGGAGAAATGGGAAGAGATGATGGGAGGTAGGAGGTGGAGGACAGTAAAAGGGGGAGAGTTTGGTAAAGAGGGAGGAAAGAAACAAGAGGTGGAGGAAGAGGAGGGAGGTGGAGGGAGGAGGGAGAGTAACATGGGAGGAGGAGGAGGAAGAGGGGAGGAGGTGAGGAAGGTTGGGTGGGGAGGGTGCATAGAGCAACAGCCAGTAATCTGTAATGGGGTTTGAAGCATAATGTAGCTCCGGTGGTCTTATCGCTGTCGTGCTGTGGACCCATTGAGGACAGGAAACCACACACACACACACACACACACACACACACACACACACGTACACATATACACACATGCACATGCACACACTTTCAACTACAAACTAATCAAACTGGAAGGAGTTCAGGTTATTTTTGGACAAGTTGGACAAACAAGTCTCCGTCTACACCAAACCTAATTCAAAAATTTACCAATTTAAAAAACTGCATTATCACTATCCTACATACACACGGACGTATACATGCACGCATTCACACATGTATGCACGCAAGCTAGCACGCACACATATGCACACACACACACACACAGGCAAACACACAAACTTTTAACTGCAAATTAATGAAGTTGGAAGTAGGAGTTAGTTATTTTTTAATTACAAACGTCTGTTTGCCCCAAACCTAGTTCAAAAAATCATACATTTAAAATATGCAACTGCAGATCTGCATGTTCTCCATCATAACCTCACTCAGTAGACAGTAAACCGATCACTAATGAAGCCAATCAACCAGTTATTCAGTCAGTAAACCAGTCATTAATCCAACCAATCAGTCAGTTACTCTGTCTGCACCAAACCTAGTTCAAAAATTTACAACTTTAAAATGCAGATCTGAATACTCTTAACGGCAGACTTGTATGTTCTCTGACCACACTTTGTGCATCAAACCAAAGTCCACACCGCATTAAAACCTCCACCCAAAATAGTTTCAGTCCAGGACTCTGGAGAAGAAGACCACCTCCAAAAACTGCCAGAAATAATGAGCTTATGCCCAGAATTGGCAGGAGAGCACATTTAACTTCCATTCATTTGTTTCCTGCTACAGCAATTTGTCTTGATGCAAAAACATGGCGACAACTTCAAGTGTTACTGTAGGAGGTTGTGTGATTGTTATTATTGCCAGTGGCAGCTGTAATTTTAATCCAGTAAAGCCTCAGTGGTATGACTCACTGTACCAGTGATCTGAACAGATCTGCACTCACACTTTGATCTCCTCTGAATCTGCCTCATCTGAGGTTTTTATAGCCAGAAAATCCATCAGAAATCTCAATAAAATAAAGTTTGAATGTATCTGCTGTAAAAACTGAGCAGTGGTTTGATTTATTCAAGTTTGAGCACCGCTTATATGTTTTGTTTTGTTTTGATCAGTCATCAGCAGTTTGAGGTCATCATAAAACCAGGTTTTTCATCAAATACACCAGCACATCCATCAGCAGTCAGTAAACCTAGGTACTTTAGCAATAAATCAGCCAATAAACCAGCAACTCGGTCAATAAAGCTGTCAGTAAACCAGCCAGCAAACCAGCTAGTCAGTATGTAAAAACAGGTTCTTCATCAATAAACCAGCAACTCAATCACCTGTCAGTAAACCTAGGTATTTTACCAATAAACCAGTCAGTAAAAGAGCTGCTTTGTCAATAAACCAGTCAGTAAACCAGTAAACCAGCTATACAGAGGACCAGTCAGTAAACCAGCTACACAGTAGACTAGTCAGTAAACTAGCACATCAGCATGTAAAACCAGGTACTTTGCCAGTAAACCAGTAAATAAACCAGCAACTCAGTTAATAAAGCAGTCAGTAAACCTAGGTATTGGTCAATAAACCAGTCAGTAAATCAGCTGGTCAGTATGTAAAACCAGCTACTTCATCAATAAACCAGACAGTAAACCAACTACTCAGTAAACCGGCCCATAAACCACCTGGTCAGTGTGTAAAACCAGGTACTTTGTCAACAAACCAGTCAATCCACCTGCTGGTCAGTATGTAACACCAGGTACTTTGTTAACAAACCAGTCAGTAACCCAGCTACGCAGTAAACCTGTCAGTAAACCAGCTGGTCAATATTCAAAACCAGGTACTTTGCCAATAAACCAGCAACTCAGTCAATAAACCAGCTACTTGGTAAACCAGCTGATCAGTATGTAATATCAGGTACTTTGTCAATAAACCAGTCAGTAAACTAGCCAGTAAACCAGGTAGCCGGTGTGTAAAACCTGGTGTTTTGTCAACAAAACAGTCAGTAAACCAGCTAGTCAGTGTGTAAAACCAGGAATTTTGTCTATAAACTAAGCTGTAAACCAGCTACTCAGTCACTTAACCAGTAAACCAGCTACCAAGTCAGCAAACCAGTTAGTGATTTCCTGGCATGCCCTGAGCCCAGCCCGGCGGTCTGGTTGCAGCCCTGAGTGCTGACTGACAGGCGCTCTCAGCAGCAGACAGGCTCGGCAGGCAGCCAGCGGAGTTGCGTGTAAAGAGTTTATTTAGACAAGAGCGCAAGGGGGGGAGAGAGGAGTGGGGGGGGCCGGCTGTTCAAAGATGTTTTGTTCAGGCCTGAGGGATCATTTCTGCTGCAGAGAGGGAAGAGGTCTCACTCCTGTCAGAACTCAAGAACCCAGTGAAAGGTTAGAACAGAACAGAACCGGTGGAGCTGACCAGATGGGATCTTTTATAAACTCTATGTGTGTGTGTGTGTGAGTGTGTGTAATGGAACAGAACAGTGGAAGCCAGATACAGTTTACGTAACACTTGCACACACATTCATACTTGTAACATGTTCACACACTCATACAAATGTACACACACATGCAGACACACACAGACACACACACATTACACATGCAGCCGAGACGCACACACTTACACACACATGCATAAACAACATATGATGCAAACAGGCATGTGTGCACACATACATGTGGTCATACATACAGATATAATGTGCAAACACATGTACAAAGACACACATACAAGTGAAAAGAATGTAGGAACACACACCCAGAAAACATGACTGATAGGCTCTGTTCCTGGCAGAGGTGTGTGTGTGTGTGTGTGTGTGTGCGTGTGTGTGTGTGCGTGCGTGTGTATGTTACATGGAAACACTATCAGTTTGATCAGAGGAGTTGGCTCGATTTAATGTGTTTTCTGCAGTGTGTGTGTGTGTCTGATCATGTCTGAGTGATAAGTTTCCTCTGCCAAAGATTTTCTCTTTCTCTCTCTCTCTCTCTCTTCATCACTTTCACCCGTCTTATCTCACTCTCGTACCTTCTCACTCTTTCACTCATTTCTTATTGCTATCGCCCCTCTAACTCTCACTTATCCTTGTCCTAAAAGCAAAAGCCCGCTGCTCTGAAAATACACACTCTGGACTTCATCAACCATCCATCTCACAGCCTGCCAAACTCCATTAACATTTTGGTCAATTTAACCATTTCAAATATCTATGCATATACAGCTACTTTGTGAATAAACCAGCTAGCCAGTATGCAAAAACAGATACTTTGTCAATAAGCCAGTCAGTAAACCAGCTACTCAGCACACACACACACACACATGCATGACTACAAAAGCCCACTGCTTTGAAAACACACTCTGGAGTTGGAGTTCATTAACTGCCTCTCTCACTGCCTGCCAAACTCCATTAACATTTTGCTCAATTTAACGATTATTAACATCTACACCTTCTGCAAGATTATTAATGATTTCTCATGACTCATAAACAGACACTAACTCATTCAAGGAAACAGTCGGCATTAATTTGAACACTAACTAACGTGAAACGGGCAAATGAAAACAGTTATTGCAGCCTCCATTAAAGATGAACTGCGCCCTCTATAGATATAACAGCTCATTCGAAGGTAAAGAAAACACAAAGATTCTTATTTTCAGGTGATTATGAACTACTGGAAACTTACTTAAGAATATTATATTCTATTTCTGCCAATAAAAATCAATAAATCTTACACACCGAACCTTTTAAAGCATTCCGTAGTTGAGGTAATTATTCTAATTTCAATGTCTGAATATTCTCAAAAATGAAGTCCATTGCTCTTGGGTGTACTTGCATTATAATTATATAATTATAATATCATTATATCCATGATATTAAATGGTCTTAAAATAAAAATAAGTTACTGTAATAATCTGCCTCATCTTAAGTTTTTTTCTTTAGTATGTAGAACTGAATTGATGAATCGATTGACCAAAAATTTATCAGCAATGATTTTGATAAGCCAATAATTTTTAAAGTCCATTTTCTGGGAAATTATAATCAGCATGTTTCTAATATTTCTGATGTTTTATACCTACAGACCAGATGACTAATCAGTTAGTCGAGAAAAAACCAGACAGTGTTACTTAGAAAGCTCTGTTTGCTCAGGAAGAACAGCGCCCTCTTCCTGTTAGGCAAAAAATGTTCACACATAACAATAAATGTACATGAGACATTGTGTGGTGGTTTTACATATCAAACTAATGTCAAGCTCAGCTTCAATAAATGACATTATAATGCCATTTTAAGGAGGTTTTCCCGGCAGTTGTGGGGCTTGTTCTGAGAGGTTCAGCGTAATTTTTTTTTTTGTTGAAAATTGAATCAGAGGAAAACCCAGCCAACCTCAACAGCTTCCTGCCCCATCGCTCGGTGAACGTGCGGTGAAACCCCGAGGAAGTAAAGTGACATCACTAACGCCTTGGTTCAGCCTTCCCCCTCAGCTTTCACCTGCCACTGACGTTCATGAGTCTTTAAGGTGGACTAAAAAATTTATATTAATATTCTAGAGAGGTTTTTGACACAGCACTTGTATCATATTACAACTGAGGTATTTATTTTAAAAGAAAAACATCTATGTGAGACAAGTCTATGTCAGTTAGTTTAGTTCAG
>JAJHUR010135810.1:105852-149303 GCA_027495735.1 Lutjanus campechanus | reverse complement strand
CATGACTACAAAAGCCCACTGCTTTGAAAACACACTCTGGAGTTGGAGTTCATTAACTGCCTCTCTCACTGCCTGCCAAACTCCATTAACATTTTGCTCAATTTAACGATTATTAACATCTACACCTTCTGCAAGATTATTAATGATTTCTCATGACTCATAAACAGACACTAACTCATTCAAGGAAACAGTCGGCATTAATTTGAACACTAACTAACGTGAAACGGGCAAATGAAAACAGTTATTGCAGCCTCCATTAAAGATGAACTGCGCCCTCTATAGATATAACAGCTCATTCGAAGGTAAAGAAAACACAAAGATTCTTATTTTCAGGTGATTATGAACTACTGGAAACTTACTTAAGAATATTATATTCTATTTCTGCCAATAAAAATCAATAAATCTTACACACCGAACCTTTTAAAGCGTTCCGTAGTTGAGGTATTATTCTAATTCCAATGTCTGAATATTCTCAAAAATGAAGTCCATTGCTCTTGGGTGTACTTGCATTATAATTATATAATTATAATATCATTATATCCATGATATTAAATGGTCTTAAAATAAAAATAATATTGTTACAGGGGACAGAGTATCGTCCGGCAAAAATAGTTATCATTATCTCTCCACATTAAGACCACATTTCCCATCAGCTTCCTGTCCCATTGCTTCCTGTCCCTCCTTGAAGAAAACAAACATAATATGAAAGTTTTTTCTGTGATAATCTGCCCCATCTTAAGTTTTTTTTCTTTAGTATGTAGAACTGAATTGATGAATCGATTGACCAAAAATTTATCAGCAATGATTTTGATAAGCCAAGTCCATTTTCTGGGAAATTATAATCAGCATGTTTCTAATATTTCTGATGTTTTATACCTACAGACCAGATGACTAATCAGTTAGTCGAGAAAAAACCAGACAGTGTTACTTAGAAAGCTCTGTTTGCTCAGGAAGAACAGCGCCCTCTTCCTGTTAGGCAAAAAATGTTCACACATAACAATAAATGTACATGAGACATTGTGTGGTGGTTTTACATATCAAACTAATGTCAAGCTCAGCTTCAATAAATGACATTATAATGCCATTTTAAGGAGGTTTTCCCGGCAGTTGTGGGGCTCGTTCTGAGAGGTTCAGCGTAATTTTTTTTTGTTGAAAATTGAATCAGAGGAAAACCCAGCCAACCTCAACAGCTTCCTGCCCCATCGCTCGGTGAACGTGCGGTGAAACCCCGAGGAAGTAAAGTGACATCACTAACGCCTTGGTTCAGCCTTCCCCCTCAGCTTTCACCTGCCACTGACGTTCATGAGTCTTTAAGGTGGACTAAAAAATTTATATTAATATTCTAGAGAGGTTTTTGACACAACACTTGTATCATATTACAACTGAGGTATTTATTTTAAAAGAAAAACATCTATGTGAGACAAGTCTATGTCAGTTAGTTTAGTTCAGTTAGTTCTTGCATGAACATTCATTTTCTGCAGTAATGCACTGGTTTTATGTGACTTAAATGAAAGAAATTAGATGTCTTGAGAGATGAGATGGACAGTTTTTGATACCAGCATTTGGTCTGTACAACTTACTATAAGGATTAAAGTAAGGTTTTCTTGAGTAGAATTTTAATTTCAGCTTGTGTTTTGATTTTGCAGATTGCTTTATTGAGATTTTTTTTTCTTTTGACTGTATTCTGACAAAAGTAGAGGTAATATAGTCAAATGACAGAAATTGAATTTAAAAACAGATGTAAGGCAGGGAAAAAAAAATCAGTTTTGACTGAATTTTTTAAAATTCAAACAGTAGAAGTATGTAACTTTTTTGCCTAACCTCACTGTAAAAACACATTTTTTAAACTATGGTTTAAAATGAGATGAACGACAGAGATTTAATGTAAAAACCCATGTATGGGTGGAAGGATAATATCTGCCTCCTTGACATTCAAGGAGATTTAAGATTACAGAGTTGGAAAGAAATCCACTAAATCATCATTATTCAAAGCAGGCTTGGCTGAAGCTGCAGCCTGCGCCTTTAAAACCCTCAAATGATTCGGTTTCTTTTCATAGGTGACGCCACGTGTTGTGGGTGCCACGAGGCGGAAGTGGTAGCACTTGGCTGCCACTGTGGTGTACTGCACACACACACATGCTATGTAAATGCGAGCGATGGTTCATTATTTCCATTGATGCTGGGCGGTTTGATGGAGAGATATAGCGCGGCTGAAGATGAGCAGTTTTAGATGACGAACGCTTTTCATCTTTGTTCAGTTGAAAAGTGATCATAAATGATAAATAAATACATGAATCAGATCTTTGAACTTCACAGAGTCTAATAATGATCACTCTTTAACATACTGATGAAGATAGGGAGGTCTTTGAGGTCATACAGTAAAATTAAAGTCAATTTTTTCATCATAAATCATCAAGAATCGAGTCAGAAAAACAGCGGGGACCAAAACCTAATCAACCATCATCACTTTTGATAGAAAACAGCAGAGGGTTTGATCCAAGGAATTCTGTGTATTTTGGATAAACATTGCTACTGGAGGGACAAAAACACAATAAATGGCTCCATCATCCATTAATGAACCACTTTAACTTGAAAACTGAGCCAGTGTGATTGCGTAAATGAAGGTGGGGGTGACTTTAGCGAATTTATTGGACTTTAAAAGCAATTCGCCCGGAGCACAAACAGACTCGACAACAGAACAGGCTCCAGAGACGTCTCCAGACACCGAAGTGTGGAGTGAAAAACTTCAGCTGGATGTCGGAGAGGAGGAGTTATCTATCAGACAGATTAAAGATCCGTGTTGTGTTACTGCTGCTCGCTCCCTGCAGCCTCCCACACAATCAAATCCAGACTGCACACCTGCACAGCTGGAAATCTGATCTACACAGACAATATTGTTCTTTTATTAAATATTAGATATCATCCGCCTCCGATCACAGCTGCAGAAAAACAGTCTGGAAAATCTGAGACAAGACACTTCATTATGTTTTCTATAAAACAATAAAATCTCAGATTTTCCCCAGTGTTGAATAAAGTGAGTCACTTTGACTTTAACAGCAGCTGCTAGCTCTAAACTCAGTTTACTGTTTTAATATAAGTGGTTTCTCGAAGAGCAAATGCTGAGTACTGAGTTTCTGGTGTCAGATCAAGAAAACAGCGCAGCACCAGAATATTTTCACTTTCAGCACGATGTCTGAAGGATTTATTTCGACCAAATGTGATTGTTGGAAGAGTGGAAAGACAAAACAACACTGTTTTGGTGAGCTTCTATTCTGTTGGATGAAGTCAGGGCTTAAAAATAAGGATTGCCTGCTTGACGGGAGCAAGTAAAATGCCACGTTGGGCTACTAAATCTAGCAACTCACCTGGGCAATTAAACTGTAAAACTATCTTGATAATCAATGAATGATTAATTTTTCATGCAAAAATGGCAGAAAATGCTGTTTCAGCCTGTCAAATACAGAGATTTCCTGCTTTTCTCGGTTTATTATCATGATAAACTGGTTGTGGGCTGCTAAAACAAGACACATAAAGACACCACCTTGGACTCTGAGAAACTGGGGTGAACATTTTTCACTATTTTGAAAAGTAAAAACTGACTTTGGCCATTAATGTTGAATCCTGGAAGTGTGTATTACGATGAGTTAACAAAGCAATTAGGCTCATCTTAGTTCTTTAAAAGAGAGAAACTTGGTTTCAGAAGGTGTACGGTTGTATATGTCTATCTAATAAGGAAAGTGGGTTTCAGAATATTTCCTTTTTTGATGTTTTGTGAGTTTATTTTGTTTGCAGCAAACAAACACCAGTTGTTGGGCTGACAGTTGCCAACTGGAAACGTTTTGCCCAAACCTGCTGGGTCCAACGTACAGGTCTGAGTTACTTTGATGTGAGAAAAGCAAGGTAAATAAGTTCTGGTGTGACTGTGCATCATCCAGGGCTTTCACAAAAGCAAATGACGGCAAAGACATGTTTCACAGAAGTTTGCCACATGCGAATTGGTCTTAAATTTGTTCTCACGCGTGGGTTCCAAGGATGGCACTTGTTTTGATGTGTGAAACGTGTCAAAAAAACAAGAGGAGAGGAAATAATGAGCCGTTGCAGATAGCTGCTTGCATGTTGCAACTTTGCTACAACTTCAGTGAAGGAAATCCTGACATACAGCAGTACATCCTCATATTTAAAATGATTTGATTCAGAGTGAAACTAAAACTGCACACACATTTATGCTGTTCTCTCAGTCTTTCCTCTCGCTTAAACACTTAAAAAAAACAAGACAGCGAACGCTCCAAAACGACGTCAGTGACCCGTGAACGAGCAATCGAGAGCCCTGCGGGACTCGCATCTTTATCTGCTCAACATGAACGGCGAGCTGTGTCTGCAGATTCACGACGGTGCGTTCACTGTCTCAGTGTAAAGCCTCAGACGGTCTCCACATGCAGAGAGCTGCAGCACATGTGAGGACACTCAGTCTGTGTCTCAGTGTAACAGAGGTGAATGCAGTCAAACAGGCTGGGTGGGTTTGTTCCAGCACGTCTGCAGGAATGTTACTCAGTCAGAGTAATAGTACTCATTCACATATTAATACTCTAAATACTACTAATACTGCTGATGCTGCAATATCTTCTGCTCCTTCAGCTCTCAAATATCCCACAAAGCACTTTGGAAGGAAGTACTTTGTTATGATGAAACCTGCAGAAAAAATCATAACCTGCACCATTTATTTGTAGTAAAGATTCTCTTACCTGTGGCAGAGAGGAGCAGACGGGTCATCGGACATGAAAAAGAAGAAAAACAGATATCGTTAGAGGGAAATGATCACACTTCAGGGTCTGTTTTCTGACTCTCAAGATCAAATTTCATATCCAGTACGTTTACATACAAACAAGATACCAGGTTAGTTGGAGAAATCAGGTTACACAAGTAATCGGATACTGTGTTTACATGCACTGCAGTAACCTGCGGCCCTTTCCTCACAGCGTCCTTGTAACTCGGAAATGGGAGATAAATATGTCAGTCCTGCAGGGCTCTTTGACACTCGTGCATGGATCTCAAGTTGTTTTTTGATTCATTAAACATGTAAAAAAGCAACGTGAGAGTGAATCATCTCAGGCTTCTTTAAATGTAATACAGAAAATATATGTGACGATGTCAGAGAGAGGACAGGAAGATGATCTGTCCGACCTTAAAGCCTGAAATAAACTCCATGTTTAGAGGTTCAAACTCAGCTCAAGTCAGAAAAAGCAGCTCCAGAGTGCTACTAGAGGAGGCTTTCTACAAGTTTCTACAAGTTCAATTTAATACTTCAGGTCAAAATCTCCTTTCCCCAATTACACCAGATACCAAAACACAATAAATGACAAAATCATATCACGGGAAAATATCGTAAACATGTAATTATAAACAATAAAACACACAAATTAATAGGTAAATAAATACAATCTTGATCTTTATTACTATGAATGTTCTCAAGAAATCCTCATAATGAAACAAAATGATTAAATTTGAGAAACATTTTGATTAATTTACCTAATAAAGTTAAAACAATATGTCATTTCCTGAGCAGCTTGCTTTCTTAACCTAGTGTTCTATCATTTAGAAGTAAAAAAGTACAGTCGGCAACTAACGATTAGTTTCACTATAAATACAAAATAGAAGTTAGTAGTATAAATATTGTGAAAAATGCAGCTAACAGTCCAAAACACAAAAACTCTTCATTTACTGAAACAAATGACAAAGAAAAGCAGAACATCCTCTCATTTAACAAGCTGGATTCAGCAAAATATTTGACTATTTTTGCATGAAAAATGACTGAAATGATTCATCAATTATTAAAATAGTTGGTCACAAATGAAATGATTTATCAATTATACATATTTGCATTGTTCAGATTTGCCCTTTCATTTCCTCTTGAGATGCTTAAGGGTTGTTCAGATTATCTTGAATTATTCTGTATTAGTTTGTTCTGTTTTTTTTATTTTATTTTATTGAAGCTAAATGAGGCTCGTCTGCATCATCGCATTGAATGGAAACACTCTGGATGTCTTGTGCATCATTTTAGATTACAGCTGCAACGATTCATTTGTCAACTATTAAATTAATCGTCAACTATATTGATCATCGATTGAGTTATTTTTTTGAGAAGTAAAAGCCAAAATTGTCTGATTTCAGTCTTTTAAATCCAAATATTTTCTTGTTTTCATCACTCCTCTCTGACAGTAAACTGAATATCTTTGGTTTCTGGACAAAATAAAACATTTCAGGATGTCAGCTTGGACTTTGGAACGCACTGATCAACATCTTTAACCACTTTACATTGACATTTTATAGACCAAACAACTAAGGCATGTTTTCGACACTTTTCCTCAAAATCCAGCCTGATAGACTTGGCATCTTTGGAAACTTTGGGATCTCTATTACAATTTAAAGTCAAGTTTTACGGGTTTTAACGATATTTGGCTGCACAAAATAAGTCTGCAATGACTGACACTGCTTTCATATTTGAGTTTTAGATCAAAATACATTTAAATCAATATTTTCTGTCTTTTTTAGTATTTGCTCTTAAACTGTCATAGCCATTGAGGAGGAGAGGGCATTTTCCATTTCTCTGTGGCTCTGACAACCAGCCACAATCTTCACATCTTGTCACGAAATAAAACCTCTGTGACTCTAAAGTGGAAACTATGTAGAAATCTGAACTCTCCGAACCCAGAATTGAATTCGTAAACCGCCATTTGAAGAGCAAAGACACCTTTTCTGCCAAACTATCTGCTGACATCAAAGAGGAGCTTTAATACCCCGAAGCTCTCAGCTATCTTCACTCCAAACAGCATCGCTCAGATGACAGAACGAGATGTTTTCTTTAATTATTATTGAGCAACAGACATCGGGCATCCATTTTCTTTTCCTAAATAGATTTATGGTGTTTAGGAATGAAACTCTTCCAATGTAAACTCTGGGTCGGCCTCGCCACAGAACTCTCTCAACCTAAACAGTCCAAAGTGGGACCGGAGGCGAGCTGCTCGTCCCCAGACGCAGTGACAGAGCCTCTGGATGGCATCAACACAGAATTCGACTTAGGAAATCATAAGCCGAGCGTGACTTTATGCCTGACTGTCAGTAAACACTGGTGGTTGAAAAGAAAGGAGGCCCAAATTCTGGACCCGGACGGCATGGGAACGTTGCAGGAAAGCTTGTTTTCCATCAGCAAGTCTCAGTCTTTGGAGACCGGCGAAACGGCTTTACCCGAAGCTGCACATGTCCGGCCAAACCAGCGTCACCGTCTTCGCGTCACGCCGACCGCAATGGAAAGAAGACTCAGAGACTTCACTGTGGCATCTCCCCGGTCTTCATCTGTCCTGGAGTTTTATTAAAGCTGTCATATCAATCAAACGCAAACTGGACACATGCTAGTTTGTGGCTTTGATGCACCAAAGTCCAAGATCATTTTTCAATTACTTTTGTTGTTTTTTCTCAATAAAATGTTACAAAATATTAAAAGAAATGCTGAACGCGGCTTCCCAGAGCCCACAGAGGTCTTAAAATATCTTGTTTTGCTCAACACATCATGCAAAACCCAACACTACTCATCTTAAACAGAGGACAGCGTCAAATCCTCACATCAGGGAAGCAGGAAGTTGGATATTTAAATGATAAATGTCTTTAAATTATATTTCAACTGAAATTTTCATCAAAAATATCCATCATATCAAGGCTTCAGCATGTCAGTATGTGGTTGCAATACTCCAGCTTCTTTCATCGTTTTCAACAGTTCTGATTGAAATAAAATGCTGCAAGTACTTGACCAATCAGAAATGTTCAGCACTGCGGCCCCACCCGCAAAGTTCCTGTACTTTTGAGAAAGTACTACCCTCCAAGCGGGGACTTTTTGGTGAGTAAAATAATGTCCATGAAAGTTCACATAGGCGCTGGTCCCTGCGGTGGGAATGCATCAGCTTCCTCAGAAGGTTCTGAGTCCCTGGGGAAAGTTCCTGTGGTGGAAACCTGGCTTAATTTTAGTCTTGGTTGCTTTGGCAACACATGTGGTTAATTATGATAAGTATGTTTTAATTAATACATTTTCAGAGTTCTGTTAATAATGACTAAGCAGCGCCTTAAGCAAGCCGTGATCTGTTTACAGTGCAGCCAAACAAATTATGGGCCGAGAAAATTCAACATGTCATATCTTTTCAACAAAAAAACTAAAGTAGACGGTCAATCTGGGCTGAACATCTCATATTATATTGATTTTCCTTTTTTCCTGGTTTTAAAGGCTGCATTACAGTAAATTTTGACTTTACCGGATTTAACTTCACTTTGATTATTTATCAAAAATCTCATTGTGTTCGTAGTCTTTGAACGCACCAACAGTCATCCGCACAATATTGCCGCATGACCGATACTGAGGGATTTGGTACAAAACATTATGAAACTGTCCATGACAATGTAAGTGTAAACACATATTAGATAAGATCAAATTTCATTGTTGAGTACTGTGATAACAAAATGAAGTATAACATCGAAACAGAGAAATGTGCATACACTGTATTTATAGTGTTACTAGAATAAATATACTTTTTCAAAATGATGAACCGTTGTGAATCAGTTTACAACAGGCCCTATTAATAAATCTTGGGAAGAGTTCATTTGTGCATAACTGAACCATCCTGACCATTTTTACTGTCACTTCTGCATCACTTTTAAATACTTTACAAATAGTTACTTAGTGACATTATTTCCTCTCATCAGGAAACAATATGAGACATTTTAGCCTGCTTCATAAATGAGACAAAATCTGTGAATTTTGGTGGAATTAACAGACTCTCATTTTTTCCTCTCATCAGTAAAACAATATTAACATTTCAAATATTAAATGTGCATAATTTCTTTCATATACTTTTATTTATTTGGTGACCTACATAAAGGTTCCGACCCAGTCTTTGGGAATGACTGTTTTAAAGATATGCAGTAAGAATGTGTGCATCAGTTGCAGTGGGTAAAATACACAGTGCATGTTTAAGTATAGACAGCTGTATTAATACGTATGGGTATGTGTACGTACAGCTGTAAGTGATCGTTGTTGCATTATTTGAATTACTTGCATTATTTCCTATGAATTCCTGCGCACATGATTCCCGAGCGGGAAAGGCGGACCCTGCCACTGTCGATGACAACTACTAAATAGTAAAGCAGCTATGGAATGTCATCACTGAACACTGAACTGCATGCAGGCCAAATAATTTTTCTTTTTCAATAACTTTATCCATTCTTTACCCATAACTTCACCCACCCTCGCTGTCTGACTGGGGCACACAGTGCAGCCACAGCAGCTCTTTACTCCTCCTCTCTCCTCGTGTCTCCTCCCTGCAGTTCGTCTCTCAGCTGTTTCTCAGCCTTCACTCCGCTCTGCATTCATTCATGTCAATTCACCCTCTGGCCCTGTTTTCCTTCAGCTTCACTCTTTTTTTTCCCTCTCTACACGCTTTTATCTTTTCTGCTGAAACACTTTGTGGTGGTGATCCTGTTTATTCCCGTCAATTAACTTCACACTTAAATTTTATCATTCTCACCAGGAGCTGCAACAAGGAAACAAACTGGGGTTTAACTACATTTTTTTTAAGTTAATATTAAAAAAATAATAATAATAACAGGTTTCAGCTTTTCAGGCATTAATATTTGTTGTTTTTCTTGGTCTTTTATGATATTATACTAATATTTTAGGGTTTTTTTGACTGCTGGTTGGACAAAACAAGAAACCTGAATGTTAACTTGAGCTAATTTTTACAATTTTCTCAAACCAAAGCTTAAATTGCCAGAAATTCTTGATCCTCCGCCACTTTCTTTATGAATCATGATGAGCTACCATTTATATTTTAGTTTTTATGGCTTTATTTCTGCTGGATTTCATGATAAATTACATATCGTTACAGTGAATAAGCTTCAGCTGGGACAGTATTTAAATAATCTCTCTCAGTCATTAATTACTAAGACGACCCGCAGACTATATTCAAAACAGCTTATTTATGATATTATTAGTGGTAATATGAACGATGATTTCTCTGCAGCAGTCACTTCATTGACTTTTGAAGCTGAAATCAGATACATTTTTTGAATTTAAATATATTATTTCACTGTATTTTACTTGGAAATATCTATTTTGATTAGCTTTTGATAATCGGACACTTATTTTTGGTTCATATTTTGCTTTATTTCAGCTAGACATCGGGATAAATGATGAATGATCTTAGTGTCAGTTGGGAATTGTATCTAAATAACCTAACTCAGTCATGTTTCTTCTTACACTATATTTACACATTGGCTAATTTTAAAATATTGTCAAGAACAAGACTTTTTCTGCAGCAGATTTTTCACTTTAATGACTTTTTAAGCTGAAATCAAAGATATTTTTTAATTAAAACAAATTATTCTAATGCATCTTTCTTGGAAATGTGTCAAATATGTCTTAATCATCAAAATACCTATCTGTTAATATTAGTTTTTGGGTGTCACCTCCTGGCACATGTGCCAAAACTCTAATGCGGGACACTGGATCTGTTTGCCGGGAATCTCTCACCTTCCCTTCCAGCCTGTCGGGGGGAGGGCGACAGGTTTTATTTGGCTCCTAAGTACCCACCACACACACAGCTAAAAATATTTCGTCGGGCGGAGGACTGCAGCGCACATGGACGCTGATGGCTTCAAGAGCTCCGTCAGCTGCTGCTACATGAAGCCCAATAAGAAACACATGATGAGCTACCTTTAAACAGCTGGAGGGGAGTGACGGGTTTATGGGTGTGATCGGCCTGCAGCCTGTGAGCAGTGATCTGACTGCACCACTGAGGATTCAAACCTGCTGAGTTTAAGACGTTTTGGTCTAATTTGTGAATGAATTCAGGCTTTTTTTCCTCGGCTGAAACAGAACATCCACCTAAATCAGTTTGGTTCTCAACGACCGAGTCTAAAAATGTTGTTTTTATTCTAATTTGAAAGAAAAGTTCAGATTTCTTAGAGGTTGTCTGAGGTTCAGTCTGTTACCTACAGGAGACGGAGCTTTGGGGAAGAACAGGTGTATTTCCACTACAGTCTTAGAAATAAAGGCGCTAAGTAGAACCATAAACGGTTCTCCGCCTTGTCCCCATAGGAAAAGCCCTTTTGCTCCCTGATAGAGCCTTTAAGAAAGGTTTCACCCTTTCAGAGGGTTCTATCTGGAACCATCTGTGAAAGGTTTCATCCAGAACCCCACTATGAGAGGTTCTACGGAGAACCCCTATACCCAGAACTCTCTCTGGGGGTTCTATCTAGGGCGGTGACAAAAATCCAGCCAGGAGGGTTCTACTGAGAACCTTCTTTATATTCCAAAGGTTTTATCCAGAACACTCTCAGGGGGTTCTACCAACAACCTTTTTATACTCCAAGAGTTCTACCTAGAACCCAACCCAGGGGTTCTACTGAGAACCTCTTTACAGTCCAAGGGTTTTATCTAGAGTACATTCAGAGGGTTCTACAGAACCTTCTTATCTTCCAAGGGTTTTATCTAGAACATCATCAGGGGCTCCCACAGAGAACCATCTTAATATTCCAAGGGTTTGTATCGAGAACCCACCCCAGGGGTTTCTACTGAGAACCTTTTCATAGTCCAGGGGCTATATCTAGAACACACTCTGGGCTCTACTGAGGACATTTTTATCTCTGGGGTTTAAATTAACCTTTTATGGAACCCCCAGTCCACAATAGAACACTTGACAAACCCTTTTTTCAAAAAAAGGATTCTTTAGAACCAAATGATTCTGTGTAGAGCCTCAGCCATTCAGGAAGAACCCTTTTGGAAGCCTTATTTCTAAGAGTGTACAAAGTACAGCTCAACTGGACTCTGTTCAATCAAAACACAATGCAAATACAGAATGAAACATTCAAGTGTTGTCAGTTAATTTCCATTTCATGTTTCTGCAGCGTCACCTTCAAACTAACCTACAATCCTAAATGAACTCCATGTGTTCTGCACAGTCAGTGTTTATTTTGAACATGTGCTTTGTTTCCTGGAGGACGTTAAAGGGTTAACGCAGCCCTCTGCAGTGTGTAGAGTGATTACACAACCAGAGCCATTGTTTTGGTGTTTGGGCCCGGCGGCGAGGAAGGCCAGTTTGCCGACATGTCTGAACCAGCTGGAAGGAGGCGCCGGCTCCTCTTTCATCTGCAGGAGCTCAAGTATGTAAACAAGAGGAGGAGAGGAGCAGAGAAGGAGGAGGAGGAGGAGGAGACCTTCAGCGTTCAAAAACCACCGAGGACGAAAGATCGGCTTCAAGAACACGAGACATGAGCTCATTTCTCTGGTGGATCCAGATGGACTTCATGAGTAAATAGAGCTGCAGTGGACAGATCTACCTGGAGAGACCAGAAAATTTACTGCAGTCTGCCACTGACTTCCTGGATTAATTATTTGGTCTGAAAAATGGTGGAAAATGCTGCTCACAATTTGTCAGAGCACAAGCTGACATATTAAATGTCTTGTTTTATGACCAACAGTCCAAAACCAAAAAAAAAAATCAGTTCAAATTTAGTTTACTATCATAGCAGACTCAGAAAAAAGAGCAAATACTCATATTTTTAGGCAAACTTACTAAAATTATTAATTTATGCTCAGGTTGCCCATTAATTTTCTGTCAGTCAATTCATTGTTTAAGCTCTAGCCACAAACCGCAGGTAATTCGCACATTAGCTTTCAAATCTTCCTCAGAAGAGCCTGCCAATAACATGTGACATCAATCTTTGATACTGTTTTGCTTTTTAAATCTCCCATGAGTCATTGAAGTGTTTTTATCATATACATTTAGTGCCATATGTCACCGAAACTCCAGTATCTGGCCCAACAATGATGAAGAAAGCATTTTTAATGAGGTATTCTTTGGTAATCTTGATCATGTAATACTGAAGAAAAATGTTGAGAATTCATCCTGCATGCAGGGGTGTTTCTGAGGGCCTCAATGTACAAAAACACAACTTCATAACTTGAGTCACTGATTAGATTAAAGATCAGCTTTAGACTTGGATTAAATGGCTGTACACATTCATTTGGGAGTATAATCCAGCCCTCAGCTGTGCAGCTAGCTGACATATGATTTAAGATAGCTTTACGTGTTGCAAAAATAGCTAACTGCTAACTGCTTTTAGCTTGGTTAGCCATGCACCTAGCTCACTTAGCCCCAGGTTGAGCTAAACAAAGCAAGAAAAACCACCTTGGTGCTTTATTTCCAGTCGTTTACTGGAAACTTTCTGTGCTAAAAATGTTCAAAAATGTTCTTTTTTCTTTCTTTCTTTCATGCTGAACAAAAACAAGATCCTTTAATTATGTCAACTGTTTATATTTGCTTGAGGAAAATTATAGTTTTAGGTCTAAGAAGGTGATTTTTGTTCATTTTGCAGTGTAATTGTCATAATTATGATAACATACCATGCACAAGATGGAACCACAGACTCTTTTCAGGTTTGTTCCAGGTTAATTTTAGTAATTTCATTCCACCGTGTTGGGCAATAAAAGTCATTACTGTCTGTTTTTAATAGAATTTTATTAACTTTATTGCATGATTGTATCCCTCATTAGATTAAAAGAAGGGAAATTAAAAAATGACTGACTTAAAGCGATCAGCAGATTTAATCTCTGCTGTGTGTATTTAGTATCAGATATCGATCTGTTTCTGTTTTCACGTTAAGAAAACTGTAATAATCCCCATGTTGATGTTGATTTTAAGTGTCACGGTGGATCCTGCAGCAACACGCCAACACCTACAGCTGGATTATCTACTATAAACCATCACACACACATGAACAAACACACACACAGACACACAGAGAGAGCTCTACAGCTGCATAATTAATACCCACAGTGTGTGTGTGTGTGTGTGTGTGTGTGTGTGTGTGTGTGTGTGTGTGTGTGTGTGTGTGTGTGTGTGTGTGTGAGAGAGAGAGAGAGAGAGAGAGAGAGAGAGAGAGGTTTTAATTTCCTGACTACGTATTTGGATGAAACACTCGGCACTTGGCTGGAGTCTAACAGAGCAGTGAAACTCAGCAGCAACGGTCGGGTCCAGCTATCAGATCGTAACACTGATGGTGTTTCCACAGGGCTGCTTTTGGTCACAACTCTGTCACCACTTCAGAGGAACACAGGCGGAGCAGTGCCGGACATTAATCAGTGGCTTGCATCAAAAAAAAAAAAGACTACAAAAAGCAAAAATATTTGCTGGTTCAAGCTTCATAAATGTGATTATTTTCTGTCTGTGTTTGTACTATATTGGGTGTCTGCATTTGTCAAACCATGTGGTCCGCACAATTCTGACCAGATGATGAATTTAACACCATGCAGACACTCACAGTCTAAGCACATGCAAAATTCTGGCCCGGATGACACTAAAATGAGCATCAGGACATCACAACTTCTTAAGTCTGGGGTGATTTTAGGGCTGAACGACTGCAATTATTTTGATTGATGATTTGCGATGTTAAAGAGGACAGGATCATTTTTACATCGTATTATTCTTATTAAGTCTCAAAAACAGACTAAAACCATTGTGATGTGTTATTTTTTTCAGGGATCTGTACCAAACAAAGATGTTTTCTGAGACAATATTTATGGTATTTTGACACACATTTAACAACCTTTAACAAATATTGCGCAAAAAAAAAAAAAAGTGTCGATCAGTGTTTCCCGAAGCCCAAGATGACACAGTAGCAACATAGCACTGGCTATTTTTACCTTTATGCCATCAGTTTTAGGTGTCAGCTGGCCGACATCACCGTCAGATCAAACAGTGATGTCCTGTTGTTTGGCAGGATGTGGGGTCAAAGGCTGTCGCAGACCTTCACAATAAAAGCCTAAAGGCTGATTAGGCTTGATATTACTGTATGCACCGATATAAATATTGAAGAAAACTGCACAATCATTTTAACTTCTAATTTGTCCTGGTGAAAAAAACATATTATTGCACCCATGAATTTATATAAATATATTTTTTACCCACTACCCAATGTTTTTGCAGGTCACCCACCTGGTGCAGGACTCTACAGTACAGCCTAAAGCTGAGACCATTAATCACTTAGTCAGTCAACAGAAAAATAATGTGCATTTTCTGCTTTTCTCCGTTTTATCTTACTGCAAACTACATATTTATAGCTTTTAGACTGTTGTGGATGTAACAAGACATGCAAAGATTGGAATTTTTGCAGAAGAATGTCTGACAAATAGCATTATGATGGCATAATGTAGAGCTGCAGAGACGCTCTTGTTCTCCAGTTAGAAGAAAACATGTTAGTTTGGTACCGACCTCAACAAATGTCACATCATCATGATTTTAATAGCTTTGTTCGGTGAAAACGGTGCAAAAACAGTCTTTCCTGCTAATTGTGAATTATATGGTGAGCCCAATATCTGTCAGCAAAAGTATTTTTTTTTACCCTACGAGAGACACTTGCTGTAATTGTTTTGTCAATCAACAGAAAAATAAGGAGCACTTGCTACTTTTCTGTTTTATATCAGTGCAAACTGAATAATTTTAGGTTTTAAACAAAGCAAGACAGACAGTACAAAGATGTGAATTTTTCGATTTTTTCATATTTTTCTCCATGTTTTTTATTGATTTATTAGTTTCTGGGGAAGTGGGAAAAAGCATGAAGTGTCCCAGCAGTGCTGTATTTCTGAGGCATCTTTTTTTCACCAGATCACACACATTTAAGCTGTTCTGTGATCTCCTTTTGATAACTGATGTCATCATTTGTCAACTCCCTTCACCGAGCCTGTCTTGAAACTGTTTGGAGCAACCCACGTCGCTTTGAAAACTTCTGGACTAAACAATTCATCGATAAATCAAAAATATAAATGTCAGGCAAATAATAAGAAGCAATCTTTTGTCGCAGCCCTCTTACAGTCTGTTAGGGGTTACAACATCCAGTCTTATTCAGTGATTTTAGCAACTCTGTGGCTTTCCATTGAGCTCAGCCAGACTAATATAAACCAATGACACTGCAGCTGAACAATGTCGGGACAAATTCAAGCGTTGAGCATCACTGTTTAAGCTAATGAGAAACTGTGAAAACATTTAGCCGCGTATGTGACTAACGGGTAAAAGAAGAGAAGTGAAAACAGATTAAATTCAAAGTAAAAACTACTGAGCTGAAGTTTGAGCTCCGCAGGCTGCATGTTGTGAAACTCTGCATGATGTCAAAATGCCTCTGTGGCAATTTCACAAGACGGCTTCCTCTGAGTTCATGGAGATAAAAAGATCTTCCTTCACACCTTTCTGCTCTGGGGGACAGTTATTTTTCTGTTCTCCCTTTTTGTTTTAAACTTTCCTGGCGTCCGATCACAGGCGGGGAGTTTTCGGAGACGCAAAAACATGATAAAACAAAGAAAAAAGTTGCTCAGATGGTGACGCAGGCCTGGCTCAACAGGCCTTTTTTTTTTTTTTTTTAACTTTAAACCATCCTGCCTTCCCTTGTGGCATATAGCCCTATCAATTACACAACTTTGATTCCAGAGATTAAAAATATTCCCAGAAACGGCGGCGGAGACAGCTGGGATAGATGTTGGTGGGAGGGGGATTTAGGGCGATCTGCTCCGACAGGCTTTTTTTCATGCTTTGGCTTCAAGTGCCTCTGAATAAAAGACAAGGAAAAGATGAAAAACACGGAGAGATGGTGATCGTAGATGTAGGTCGATGTAACCTGCTGATTACATTAGTAATCACAGCTCACCGCCGGTATAATCTGTTTGTCTGCCTCGCAGCGGATCAAATTTCCAAAGAACATGAAAATCTGCTGTCATTAACATATATTAGTCTGCGCTGTGATGAAAACCTAATTAGACCACCGTGTTGAAAAAATCCAGGCAGGAGACGTGAGATGATGACTGAATAAAGACCCTTAGTTTAGTTTAACTTGTTTATTGCATCTGGTTCTGTGTCAAAAAATCTTGTTAGACAATCCAGTTTCTCATCTGGAAAGATTTGAGCTTGAAATGTGCAAAACTACACACAATTTGGGTCAACACAGCACCAAGGTTTTAGCTATTTTTCAAGCAAGAATGTCAAATATTTGCTGGTTTCTTCATCCTAAATGTGAGGATTTGCTGCTTTTCTTTGTCACTTATGACAGTAAATGAAGTCTTTGGGTTTTTGACTGTTGGTTGCACAATTGTTGGACATTTTACAGACTACATAATTAATAACTTAATCATTAAATACATACACATACATAGTTTTTGGTTGAAAACCATTTGTTCACCAATCAAATGCAAGACAACTGGTTGTTTTAGGGTTAGGATTATATTCATTATCACAGAAAATATTGATTTGCTCGTATTTTGATATAAAACTCGAATATGAAAGCAGTGTCAGTCACTGCATCCTCATCCTGTGAAGCCAACCATTGTTGAATCCACAAAACTTAATTATCAATTTATCTGTTGATCATTCTCATGGATGAACTGATTCACTGTTTGGTGCATAAAATTCCAGAAAATGGGGAAAAATCCCAGCCAAAGTCCAAGCTGACATACTTAAACGTCTCGTTTTGTCCACAACCCAAAAATATTCAGTTTACTGTCAGAGAGGAGTCAACACTGTTGGCTCATTTATCAGTGAGTCAATTTTCTGCTGCTGAAAGTGACTCATAAACATTGAAAGACAATGGGCGTGTTCAAACCACTGACCGTTAAATAACGGCGTTGTTATCGATCTTCACTGTTGTGACTGCAATCTTTTTTTAACTCTTGCTCTTTGTACTATTACAGTAAATCACTTTGGTTACAGTATCATAATAAATCCCAATATAATGAATCATAACCCTTGCATCATGATGCGTACCACATTGTCAGAATCTTGCCAATACACAGCCATATTTTGGTGGCAAATATTCTTTTTTTTTTTCTTGATCTGCATACAAAAACAATCAAATCCTACCAAGTAATATCAAGTACCATTACCGAGCCCTCGTTGGCACCATAGAGGAGCTGAAGAGCTAACTTTAACATCACATGCTCTCAATTTTCACAGAAAAGCAAAGTCCATGAAGTTGAGGAATGTCGAATTTTTTAAGTTGTGTTACAATCCGTTCCAATATTGGCAATACAAAGTGATTAATACATGTAAATCGTTTTCACTCAAGTTCGTGATAACACTGAAAATGACACACAAATATCAAAAAGTGCTAAAAAAAAAATGACTCAGGCAAAGGGAGACAACTGAGAAATATCTGATTAAATCAGTTTTGTTTTGTTTATCTGTGCTGTTGTCAGACATTTGTGTCCAACCCGGGACTATTGCACATTAACTTGAAAATGCACCTGAAAATGGCTCATAAATATGAAGAAGTAACAAAAGATCTTTAAAAAAAAAAAAAGGACTCAGACATACGAAAACAAGTGAGAAATATATAATTATGTCATAATTATCATAATGTCAGTTTTGTTTTGTTTATCTGTGTTACTCTCAGACATTTGTGTCCAACCCTGGACCATTCCACCTTAAAGTGAATTCCTGCTGCATCAAACAGGACTGAAAATGACTCATAAATGTCAAAAAGTAAGAAAATAAATCTTGAAGGCGAGACACAGACGACAGGTGAGAAATATTTAATTACTCTAGTTATGTAGTGAATGTTTATCTCTGTTTCTCTAAGCCAGAATTAAATCTATTCTGAAGGAATTATATTATGTCCAACAGCGAGTCAAGTTCCTGCAGCACCAAACAAGCCTATTATGCCGAAAAATGAAAAACTTTCCTGCAGACAAAAGAAGGTGATGATGTGTGTTTTTCTTCTCTATAATAAAACATAAGCTGTTACTGAAGATGCTGCAGCAGATCAAGCTCCTGCTGCACCAAACCGTCATTTTTGCTGGTTGGCAGCATCTCGTTTCCTTAATGACCCACACATACTTGCCTCGCTGCCTATGTAAACTCTCATTCATAAGGAGAGGGGCGGGGCCCAGAGGCTGCCAGTAATTTTCCACCATAAAGATCTAACCAATCTCACTTCCCTGTCATTAAAACGACGGCGCTGCCTGCTGCAGCTCCAGACGTGCAGCGAGGAGCGCAGGGAGGGGGGGAGTCCCAAACCTCAGCAGCAGCACCAGAACCTCCCAGCGTTAATCCCAACGTTAATATCACACACACTGTTACCTGTCAGTGCCTTATGTCTCTGTCACTACCTGTACTTAACTTTTATTATTTTTTGTATCTTACTTCTCTACCCTATTTCAATTTATTTTTTTATATTTTGTTATCTTGTACCATATTTATAGATAGAGACTGTTTTAGATATAGACTTAGATTTGAACTTATGTTTACATTTTAGATCCAGATTTATGTTTACATACTGTATAGATAGATTTAGATTTAGACCTCTGATTACGTTTTCAGATCCAGATTTATGTTTACATATAGTACAGATTTAGATTTATATTTATGATTCAGATCTTGATCTATGCTCACTCCGTTGCACTACGAGTCTGAGAGAGTAACGTAATTTCAATTCTATGTATGTCCTGTACATATGTGGTATTGACAATAAAGAGACTTTGACTTTGATTTTGACTTTATTACTCATACTCACTCCTGATTGGCTGTTATTTCTGGATAAAAGACAAACTTTTTTTTCCGCAGGACAGAAGCTGGTTAAAGGAGAGAGTGATGCTCAGGTGGATGAAGTTTAAAATATTAAACCCTACAGGTCAGCGGTCACCGGTTTCTACACGTGGCGTGGTGAGATTTACAGCCGCGAAGAGACTGAGCGCAAAGGAACCAAACCACAGAGCAGAAAAACAGGTGGCGACCGCCGACAGCTGCCCATTTCCTCCTCGCCATGAGGAAGATTCAACACATAGAGGAGGGTCATTTTTTTTCTCAATAAGGCTGCATCACATGCAGAAGAGACAAGGAAGAAAAGGAGTATCAGTTATGTTTTCAGATGCTGACAACTTCTTTAACTTTTACAACAAAATCATAAACCATGCAGATCTTGATGCATCCAATCACATGGTCAAATACGGTACTATGACGGTCATGCTCTGCAACGATTGGGTCAACTATTTTGACAAGCGATTCACAATTTTAGTAATTTTTTTTCAGCTTCTCAAATGTGAATATTTTCTGGTTTCTTTACTCCTCTCTGTCAGTCTTTGGGTTGTGGACAAAACAAGACATTTGAGGATGTAATCCTGAGCATTGATCAAGATTTTTCATCATTTTCTGACATTTTATGGACCAAACAACAAAGCAACTTATCTAGAAAATGATGACAGATTAATTGAGAGGTAAAATGATGATTAGTTGCAGCCCTACAAGCGACTCATCGATCAATCAAGCAAATAATCACCAGATTAATCAATCATTTAAAAAACCTAATCTAACTATGAATTCTTACTGAAAGTGTTTGATTGACTACAGTCTATTTGGCACATCTGTTTCCGTTGCTATGTTACGAGCGTGTAGCTGCACCCTTTGTCTGCTTTACTGTACAAGCTGCACTGGAGGCCCCAACACATGATCAGCAGTAAAAACACTTTGCGCTGGCTGTCCCAAAGTTCAAATTACTTGAACTTTGACCTTGTTTGCCGCCGACCTTTCAAAGCGCAACCAATGACATAACAGCTGTATGTGACGATGCAGGCAGGAGAGACAACAGATGTGCGGAACCGACACAAGCAGACGAGGGAGAGACTGATGGTCGAGTCTTGATGGGAACCCCAGACCTGTGGAAGATTTTAACGTCAATGAAGAAACAACACACAAAAATCTCGCGAGAGTTCCCTTCCGGACACGACCAAAGAAAAGTGTTTCACGGTTCCCCAAACTCTAAAACTTATGAACTTAGCTACATCCAGAGTTAAAGGTAGCTCAGCTGTTTGTATTCCAGGCAGACAGGACGTAGCAGTTGTAGTGCTGTGGTTTGCTTCTCTGCGCTCTACCTCACTGTGAGTCCGGAACAAATTTCTTGTCATGTGAAGGCCCCTTGAGTCTTCTGTATCTTCATTTGTATTTTCAAGCTATTATTTTGTGTTTATCTGCATGTTTTGTCAAATCAACTCTAAATAAAGTTTAACTTGCTCAAAAGTCAACAATATTAAGGCTTGTAAAGGGCGACATCTTTGTGAAAACGTGTGCAGAAATCAAAATAATTCTGGTTCTGATGTAAAAACTATGAAAGATGAAGCATGGTACAATGTCATGATTCAAAACACAACAATCATTTTAATATCTTCAACATGGCGCACTGAAATAAAGGAAATACATCAATATTACCTCAAATAGCATTTTTTTTCTTTTTTTTAAATACTTAATATGTCTAAAACAGTGATTTGTAGTTCAGTTTTATCCTGTCAGATCAAAGAGGCTGTAATTTTAATTCAAAACATCCTCAGAGGTAGTCTGACATCAACAACACAACTAACATGTGTACTGGCTTTCCCCACAGCAACGAGCAAAACATAAAAATGACTCAAAAAGCAAAAGAGCCTAATCAAGATTGATAACAAGCTCCCCTGTTCCTGCAAGAGCTGCCATTACGTGAATTATCGTCATTGTTGGACGGCGTCTCGGACCAATCAAAGCGCTTGGCAGGAGCGTCTCGTTATACAAGGCACATCCATCAACTGCTCCCAGATTATCTAATGAAAGGAGATGCTAAGTTTGACCGACAGATTTGGGTCGATAAAAAGGAAGTGAAGTCAGGAAGCAGCTTGTTCCTCTGAGGAAAATGAGATCATGACAGATCAGTAACTGTATCCTGACTCTGGACATGTCTGCACTGCAACACTCTGTTAAAAAAGGGTTCTGGAGAGTAGAAGAAGACCGCGATTTAGCTTTGGACTGCAGGGGACGGATAACTGGACAGACTTACGGCCAATCAGAGCAATCAAACATGTGACGTTGCTGAGTTGGTTTCCAAGCAAAGCGCAGGATGACGGCCGCCTGATTGCGATCTTGTGTATGTTGCTGCTTAATAGTCACTAAAATATGTTTCTGAAATGAGAAACAGGCCACACTGTAAGAGAATCTTGATCCAAATGTAGGGCTGCAACCAGCGATTGTTTTCATAATCGCTGAATCTGTCAGTTATTGTTTCGATTAATCACTTAGTTGTCTGGTCGATAAAATGTCTGGAAATGGTGAAAAATGTTGATCAAAGCTCAAGTTGGTGTCCTCAAATGTCTTGTTTTGTCCACAACCCAAAGATATTCAATTTACTGTCAGAAAGGAGTAAAGAAACCAGAAAATCAGAGATCAGAGAATTTTTACTCTTTTTTTTTTTCATATAAAGGGACTCAAAAAGATGAATCGATTATTAAAATAGTTGGTGATTAATTCAATAGCTGACAACTAATCAATTAATCAACTGAACCTTGCAGTTCTGATGTTATTATTTCAATTATTTTACCAGCAAATCAATTTTCTGCTGTCGTCACTGACTCATAAATGTCAAAAGACAAAGAGAAACCACCAGAAATAACCAGAAACCAGAAAATATTCATATTTGAGCGGCTGAAATTAAAGTATTGTGTAACACTTACAACACAATAAAGGTCCATTAATTAACATTAGTTAATACTTCAGAAGCATTATTTATAACTTATATAACATGCACAATAAATTATTGGTTAGGTTAAGCTAATGAACATCATGAAAATAAAGGAAGAGGCAGATGATGGATTGTATTGATCTTTAACAAAAGTACCAAAAGTCTGAATAAATTAATAAACATTTATAAAAATTTTCTCTTTGCTGTGAACTTGCATAATAGTCACATGCATAATAGACGTGCTGATTAACATTTTTATCAATCATAATAACAGTTAGTGCTCTAATTTTCATGTAAACCTTGAATAAATGTTAACAAGAGACATTTGTTAACAGAATATAATGCTTATTTAATTTACATTAATTAACTGTTAGATCATACTAATTATGGATGAGGCCAATATTAAGAGCATCTTTATAAACTATTAACTATTATTACATGGCTTTATTAAATGCTTGATTCCGATTGGTCAGTTACAGCACTCTAAGGTCTGTTATTTCTTCAGTTTTCAGTGGCTTTAAGACATGGTGTAATTAAGAACACTGTTTTATTTTTTTATTTTTTTTGTTTATTGGACAAAACATTAAGACACCACAGCAACAACAGAACTTCAGGATATTAAAAGACACCACAACATTTCACAACATTAAGGTCAAGTGTTTGAGTTTATTTGCGATGGGTACATGATTAGACTCCAGAGAACAACATTTATCGGGTGAGGCTGCTCGAGCCTCCTAAAGCTTTCCAAATAAACCGATTTTATGTCATCTCAAAACAGATTCCAGTGCAGTTACTGGAGCCACAACAGCTGATCCACGAGGGTCATTTACTTCAGCGACTCAGAGACGAGTGTTTGAAAATATTTATGCCAGTTTATTTGTATCTAGCATCATTTATTTGCTCTTAGAAGGCTCACACTGCTTGACTCATGCTTCCCTAATTCCTGCAGCAGAGGTGACGATTGCAACGATCCACAGTCACATTTATGAGAATAAGAACCAGGTTGAAAAACGCTGGAATTTCCCTTTGAGATAACTTTGAACTAACTGTAACTCAGTGCAGACTTTGTCCGAGTGTTACTCCTCAGACATCCACTCCTGATTAAGCCTTTAACATCAACTTTTACCAGCTCTGAAAGACTTACAGAGTAGCTATGATACAGAAAAATGCTATGTTTATTTCAAGCATTTAAAAAACTACAAGCAGTCTGCTTGTAACTCTGAAAATATTCCTTTTCCGCGGAAGTGTTGCTCTGATTAATAACCACGAAGCAAACGTATGATGTGACTGATTCTATCTCATCGTGTGGTCAGAATTAGTCACCGATTTAGTCACTAGATGACGGTGTAAACACTTGCCTCATTATCTAGATATGTTGCATTTGCTGTCTGATGAGGCACATCTGCTTATTTTCCAAGAACAGTAACGATATCTTCATGATAAAAGCATCAGCATTTTCTTGCATTGTCTTTTCTCCACAAAACAGCTAACAACATATAAATAACAAAAACAAGACTTTTCTTGGTTACTCCTGCCTGACCCTGACCTGTGTTGGTCGATACGCGTTGGTCTTTTTGTTTTTACTCTTTTTGACTCTTTTTGCCATGTAAAATAAAGGCATTTTAACTTTATACAAACTTTACAGTGTGCCTTGGTGTGTTTTTGAAGGAGCCTTGCATTTTTGATTTTTTTTACTAAGACTGTTTGACCCATGCAATGAGCCCTTCACCTGAAGAATAAGTGCAAAATACCTGAAGTATCCAAAGAGCAGCCAGCAGCTCTTCCACTCTATTGTCTTCAAGACTTTTCTTGGTCTTGAGAGGCTGCAGCGTTTATTAACTGACACACTGGAACCTAAACTGTACATTTACTGCCAGTGTGACACCTTACTGTAAATCTTTTCCTCTGCCTCCTGAATGAAGGAAAAGAATATCTAATCATATGGACTTAAAGTCTTACACTTTGGAACAAAAGAAATTGGAATGTAAGTCAGAATATGTGCGATAAAAGTATGATAATACTCTAAATAACACTTAAAATAGCTAAATCAGTATTGTTACGAGTCTAAAAATGGTTATTTTCCTATTTTTCTCCAGTAAAGACTAGCTTTGCCAGGTCAGTGACATTTCCATTTGATTCCTGATGTGTGAAAAAGTAGGTACATTTGTTTTTGTATGTCTGGTTCAGGAGTAATGGAAGTTGCTGTTTTTTGCCGTTCACACAGACATCCACTCAAGATGGCCCGAATATGAACCCCATGGGACATTAGCTGACCAACTGACCCAGGAAGGACATCTGGTGAGGTAACATCCTGGATTTTAGCACAACTTTCATTTTGGAACTATTTTTGAACCATGTCGGGACATCTTGATGTTTGCTGGGAAGGTTTGGGGGGTTTAGTTCTGGGGTTAAGACGACAAAAAATATCCTTCAAAGTTCTCAGCTCAGCACCAACGACTGCTGATGCTTCCCACATTCTTGTTTTCTTCTACAACTGCAACAGAAAATAGAATGAAATGCAATAAAACATTTAAATTACAAAACGTCAGACTGACGTGGAATCGCGCAGCTACATGCATCAGGGATGTGTGGAACAGCTGGGCGACATTCTGCTGGTTTTCACTCTGAACGAACAACCACAACCAGCGGCTCATTTTCTTCTATTAATTAGCTGCTGAAGCTAAGCGTGGTGAAGATTGAAATCAGCTGCTGTCGTGTGTGATTGGAGAGAAATCCTGCAGGCTCTTGGCTGATCCTACATGTTCAGTTTTAGCATTCTGGCAACTTTCGCTTGATATTTGCTTTCTATTTTAATCAAATTTGGATCTATCTTCTGCGTTCCTGTGTGCACTCAGAGAAGAGTCACATAAAACTGAGAGCACATCATGTCCTGAACTTTTTTTAAGTAACAATGCCGGTCTTTTCTGGCTAATCCGAGCCCCATTTAGCTCTGTTTGTCCCGGCTGTGGCTAGATCAGAGGTTAGCAGACACCTTTCTATCCACCACGACTTCGCCCCAGGCGCTTCCTCCCACCCTGACTTCCTCTGACAAACATTACTTCCTGTAAGACACACAGGAGAGATTAGTCAACGTGTTTTACAGGTTTCCCCCGATTAGCTGAGAAGCACGTGGAGCTCAGCAGCAAGAAAAAAAGAAAGCTGCTGCATGTCTGGCCAAGGCACAGATCGGTCCGAGCTCATCTGCTGCTTCTCATTAAACTCTGGGCTGTTGTTTAAAATCTGCACGATAAATTTGACTCTTTGACTTCTCCTGCTGTTTTATTTTCTCAGTTTTTCTTTGTAAATGTGCCATTTTACTCATTTTATGTCACTTATGTTGATGCTTTGGCCTCGATGACTCCTGTGAAGCACCATGTGTGGAAAATGTGCTAGAAAAATAATGTTTTGTTGTCCTACAGAGAGGACAGAAAGCCTCTGCTGGGTTTCAGTGTGTACAGACTCTTGGTGAAAGATGATCTGTGGTTTGGGGTTGTTACTCTCATTGAAAACTGAAAGCTCTGTGTTAGACTGGTCAACAGAATTACAGTCATTAAGAGCAGTTAATCAAAACATTTAATTTGATTGGTGCTTTGACGTCTGTTCAGAATTTGCCAGATTAGCTGAAGAGGAAAGCTAATGTGGCCTTTTCAACCAGATGAAAACTGAATTATCCTGTTTAAATCAATGTTAGATAAAAAAAACCATAATAGCTTGGGTATTCATTCTTTTTGTGGCAGAAAGTTCAGGCTTTTGCCTTTTGCGTCATCATCATGTTGTGTACATTTTTCATGATTTTGTGACCTCGTTTTATATACTTAGTGATTTTTTAAATCATTTAAATTTGGCTGAGTGGTTAATAACACATTTATTGTTGCGTTACACAAGCTTTAACGGAAAGAATAAATCAGATATTTGTAATGTTTTTACTTCATGACACGATTTCAATATTTTTATCAATCATTATCAGGGTTTTTCTCAGTAAAGAGGCCCGGTGGCCTGCCATTGGCCAGCGACGGACTGATCTGGGGCCCTGTGGTTTCTGTGATAAGATAATCATGGCCAGAAATGCATGTCCTGCATGAAGTCCTGCATGAAGTCAGTGTCAAAAGCTGACTGGAAATTTAAAAATATTAGGCTACTACGTCCTCAAATGCCATAATGAGCTTTGGGAAACACTGACTGACATTTTTCACCAACTAATCAATTACTGGAGAAAATAATCAGCAGATTAATCGACAACAAAAATAATCAGAAAATGCAGCTTTACTGCATTTGACATTATCTATTAGGGGTGTCACAATTTCATTATTGAATAAAAAATGGATTAAAATGAGCTTTAAATTCCAATAATGGGTGAATCATTGATTCTCCCTGTATTTTTTTCTTTTCATCCACCCCTTTTTGTGGTATCTTGCTTTTTAAAGAAGAATTTACAAAGGTAAATGTCAGTTGCCAGGGAATAAACCCAATGATCTGGTGATCTTTACCAACCAAAATTCATAATGCAAAATTAGTATTGAAAAAAAAGTAAAAATCGAACAGTCAAATCAAATTTTGAATTTGGAGAATCATGACACCTCTATTATCCACAGAGCTTCAGCACCTCATTTAGCAGCAAAGCGTCAAAAGTGTGTAAATCCTGCGTTACGTAACAAACCCTGAACTTTAAGACTGCAGAGCGTAAACCTGTCTGCATTTCAGCATGTTTTCATTCAGTAATTAGCCGCTCCTGTCTGACTGAAGGTGTGTTATCACTGACTGACAGCTGCTGTTTTGTGACACTCGCCTTGTTGCGCCCGTCACATATTAACAAAAGTCTGTTTCCTTTCAGGTGCAACACATTTTTCATCACTCTGTTGTTGTTGTTCGGATGTTTGAGCGAGATTTGTGAGGACAGCTGAGCAAGACGGCCATGCAAATCATCACTTTGCATAGACGAGATAAAAATCTTGATGAGGCTGAGCAGGAGTATCTTCTCACCTCGAGCGAACAACAGCAACAAACACAAACTTTTGACAAATTTAAACACAGACAGATTTTTACTACTACTACTGCTCATACAGTAATCTCCCCTGCAGCAATTAATCACTACAAAGTGGACCTGGCAGGTGTCGGACATGAAAACGTGCTCCGAGGATTCTGGGTAAAATAACTGAGTAAGCGTTGAGTCACAGATGAAAGAGACGGGTCTTGTTTCATTGTTTGCCAGCTTTATGATTGTTGTCTGCATGAGGAATAGAGCTTGGCGCAGAAACAACATCGTGGCACGAAAACAAAGTGCGCCCACCAGCAACAGATGATGTCACTGATAGGAGACGAGGAGACGGGACACGTGGGATTGATTAGTGATGCCTGGCATGTTGCCACGGTGACCCGGGCTGTGTAGGATGTGAATGGATACAAACATGTTTCCTTAAACTCTCTGGTCTGAATAAAACTTACAGCAGTAGCGACTGTGTAAGTTTGTTTACCCTCCATATGTCCCGGTTTATTTCTGTAGTCACGTGTCCTGCAGCCTGGAGTTGTTTTAGAGGAAAATTAGATCAGATTGTCATAAATTAAAATGTATCCAGTCTGACATCAGAAGCTTGTTACTGTTGGAAAAAGAGCAAATGTTTAAGCTGCGCTAAACTGCAGAGAGGGGAAATGGTTAACTCCATTTAGAAAACACTTAGGTTAAAACTAACCTTAGCTTGAATTTAAGAAGAGCTGGTGCCACCTGGCTCCAGGAGATTAAACATATTTTTTTTAAATGTGTGAGTCTGTGTGACTGTGTGAGTCTGTTAAGCTGTGTTTAGCTCTTTTCCACTAAATTAGCACTGGTTCTTGAACCGTTTCTTGGAACTTCCTTGCTTGTCGATACACCATCCAGCATTTTAGGCTGTTATCTGAGGCAATTTTGATACAGGTATCAGTACTGGAGCAACTTTAGCTACAGAGTAATCATTTTAAGCTTAATTTCGATGTGAAATAAGCCATTTGGACTGCTGGTCAGGCACTATTTCTGACATATGCTGAGGTAAAACATCATAAGCGCAATTATGACGGTAGATTCAGTTCACTAACTATTTTGATCATTAAACAATTGATTTGAGTCATTTCATAAGAAAGAAAAATGTGAATATTTTCTGGTTTCTTTACTCCTCTCTGACAGTAAACTGAATGTCTTCGGATTGTGGACAAATCAAGACATTTGAGGATGCTCTCTTGGGCTTTGGGAAGCACTGATAAATACTTCTCACCATTTCTGACATTTTACTGATCAAACAAGTAATTGATTAATAAAGAAAATAATCGGCAGATTAATTGAAAACTAGTTGTTAGCTGCAGCCCTAGATACATCATTGTGGCTGATAAAAGACATCGACTCTGGTTGTGTGTGAGACAAAGAAGAAGATTAAGTCAAATACATAAATCATAGACAGAGAAGAAGAACGCTTTGGTTGAAACAGTGAATTAAAAATGAACAACAGAGACAAAGAAACGTAGGTGAAAGTACAAACACAAAATATCTCAAAGCAGTAGAAGGTACAACTCAGTGCCTGCATGTTTCTGCTGCACACACACACACACACACACACAGATACACACAATGACAGACACACACACACTCTGGTCTTCCCCAGATGCCTGGGCAGGTTTCTACACGACTGTCTGTCTGCTGTGTTTTGACTGCGATCCTCCATGCAGAGGGTCTGCAGGTCCGATCTTATCAGACTGGACACGCCGGAGACGTCCCAGGACTTATTCCAGGACCTTTCCAGGACAAAGACTCTTCACTACTCCCCTCCAACACATGAAATCATCGATAACAACCACCTCTCCGCTCTCTGATTGACTCATTTGTCCCATCCTGAATTGTTCCCTCGTCTTCCCTCCCTTCTGTTCTCTTGTAGTATTTTCTTTTCTGCTCCGTTCTCATCGACAGAACCGGTTTGTGTTGCAGTGTTTTAAAGGTCTCTCTGTTGGACTTTGTCTCTTCTGCCAACACAAATATTGATGCTCAGACTCCACTGACACAAACCAGTTCTCTCTCCTCTGTCTCTCTTTTCTTAATCCTCTTCCTCTTCGCTGACAAATAGATAAAGAAGAGAAAAATGAACTATGAAAACAAATCTGTGTGGCTGCAGAGTCAAACCTCTCACACTACTGGAGAGATGTTGATGGACATTATTAACCATGTAATATCACGGTAGATATTGTCACAGTCCAGTCAGGTACTGAGACATTCTTTTATCCCAAAAAGTCTTTCAACGATTGTTTACCACTGATTAATCATCTTTTTTTCAAATCAAATAATCATTAGATCTAAAAATGTCTGTAAATCGTGAAAAACACCCATCACAAGTTCCCAAACTTATAGGAAATGACTTCATATATGATATGAAGTGTCCACAAAGAGACACAAAACGATGAAAGAGAGACACAAAGCACAAAGAGACAAACAGTGACTACAAAGAGACACAAAAAGCACAAAGAGATGACTACAAAGAAACAAAATGTCCACAAAGAGACAAAAAAAGGCCCAGATTTCAAGCTGATGTCTTCATATAGCTCGTATTGTCTAAAAAATAAGCTAAAACCCAGACATGTCACATTTCTCTGTCATTTACTAACATTTAAAACAAATAAAGCGCATATTTTTACATCTGAGAAAATGAACAGAGCTATTTTTTCCCGTATAAATAATTCAAATGATTAATCATTAATCATTCAGTCGTTCAGGAATGAAGAGAAGAGGCAGAAAAACAACGGAGTGAATGAAAATATTAGTTTATTTAAAAAGGCCAAACCCATAATACTGTGCCAGCATGAGTTGGAGAGTCTTTACAGTGATGGCAGTCGTCCAAAATCAAGTTTTTTTCAAGACTTTCCCAAATCTACTCATGTCGACCAGCAGGGGAATTTCTTACATGACCTCTGACCTGATTGTAATGCAGCTCTAAAAGTCCCTAATATTCCAGAAGTCCATAACCAGACTACAAAAAAACAACTTTCCCTGACCAGCCTTGATGTAGTCCTGCAGAGACAGCCCTTCAGTTGGCCTCGTTTTGCCTCAGGACTCGGGCAGGTTCCACCAAACACAGTTAAACCAGGCATCTGTTTCCTGACGGCGGTTACCCAGCTCGGACTCCTGCCAAACAGTGAATCTGCAGCAGGACTTACACTCGTGTTTTGGGTCTGATTCTCTTGTCATTGTACATTGTCGGTGTGTAACAACCACAACAGAGAACAGCAACACCGGTTTGTGTCTGTCGACGCCTCGCATCAACCTGTCAGTCAAACAGCAGGGAAGAAAAGCAGAAGAGGGAAGAAGTCGAGCCACAACAGGGACAGCGTGTTCACAACCGCAGTCGGCACTCCCATGATTCCCGAACGCTGGTCTTCAGATCTGTTTTACTTGCAGTTTGGCAGCTACAGATAATCATATGTGTTTCATTTAAGATTTTTCATGCCTCTTACAAATGTGCATGTCTGTAATCTACATATCTGGACTCATTCTGATGTGGGAATTTGTCACATGATATTTCAACTCAAAAAAACAGATTAAAGAGTAAAGAGTATTATTTCAACGATTAACCAAAGGATAACTAATTTAACTGCCAACTTTTGTGATCATAGATTCGGCCTAATTGAGTAATTTTAAAGAAAAGAAAATCAAAATTCTTTCATTGCAGCCTCTTCTATATGAATACTGGCTTTCGTTTCTGAACTTTTCAATGGTTAGAAACTGTGTTAACACACGTATTCTAGAGCTTTCTGTAGTTGTTTTGTGGACATTTTGTGTCTCTGTAGTTGTTTTGTGGACATTTTGTGTCTCTGTAGTTGTTTTGTGCTCCTTTGTAGTTGTTTTGTGTCTCTGTAGTTGTTTTGTGGACATTTTGTGTCTCTGTAGTTGTTTTGTGCTCCTTTGTAGTTGTTTTGTGTCTCTTTGTAGTTGTTTTGTTTCTCTGTGTAGTTGTTTTGTTTCTCTGTGTAGTTGTTTTGAGTCTCTTTGTAGCCATTTTGTGTGTCTTTGTAGTTGTTTTGTGGACATTATGTTTCTCTTTGTAGTGTTTCTTTGTGGTCATTTTATGTTTCAAAATTGTAATTGTCAACAGTCGGTCTAAACTCAACGCCCACTTACAAGCTTGTTCTGGAGCTTTCAGCTGTATTACACAGCCTTCATTAGCAGTAAAGGTTCTGGATGTTTAAACGTCCATGTTGGCTCAGAAGTTGAACTTGAAAGTGAATGTTTGACCTTTGAAACTGCAGTTGACAAAAGACCACTCACTAGCTAACTGCTGCAGTCTGCTGACACTCCCCCTTACAGAACAGCGACCCCCTGACCTTTACACCCGCCTGCGTCCTAAAACATTAAACAGGTCAGAGGTGATGCGGGGGTTCAGGGGGGGTCACAGGGTTCAGATAGAGGAAGCTCTGCGACCTCTCGCAGCTTTAATCTGCTGGGAACGCTGACTGAAAACACTGGAAACACATCTGGAAAACGCATGGTGGAGGAGGAGGAGGGGGAGGGGGAAGGGAGCGAGAGCAAGAAAATACTGAATGTGAAACAAAGAAAAAAAAGCAAGTGTGTATACATGCATGTATGTGAGTGTGTGTGTGTGTGTGTGTTTCCTGAGGCCCAGCATAGGAGGAGGGAAGTTCAGCTGAGCTATTATAAGACCACAAATTACGGCTCTCCACAGCCAGAAATCTCCTCTGCTGGGGCCTCATCAACGGCACAATGAAGACTTCACTCCAAAAAACCAAACGCACCCACTCTGGAAAAATGTCGCAACCTCAGAATTCATCGAAACACAGAGAGCAGAAACAGCTATTCTGTGGGCAAATACTTCAGAGAAAACAAACAGACTTCTTTGTCTTAAAAGTAGCGTCTTGACATAAACTAGTTTTCATCTGCAAGTGCAGGCAGTGCTTGTCACATACATCATGGTTCACTTTCACACCTGTCATTACCACGGCCTCTCAGGTGTGCTAAAGCCTTCTTTATCCATTGTCAGCCCAGTAAATACCCCCCCCACACACACACACACACACACACACACACACACACACACAAACAGGAAGAATGAAAAACTGAAGAAAAGAAAGAAGTATTGTCTTCAGTGGCGTTTTGATTGAGAGCAACATTAGAGTTTGTGTTTTTAGTTTCACAGTATTTTTGATAAATGACATTTTTTTGTTTTTCTCCTCAACAGGATCTTCTTGTTTTTAATGTGTTTACTTTACTAAGATTAGATACACAGCAATCAACAATAAAAAGATGTAGATATCCAAACAGCAACAGCCTTTCTATGCCTTTTTGTCAACGTTATGTGTCTCTTTGTGGTCAGTTTATGTCTCTGCAGTTGTTTTGTCTCTTTGTAGTATTACAGTGTCTCTTTGTGGACAATTTGTGTCTTGTTGTGGACATTTTATGTCTATGGACTTTTGGTGTCCTTCTGTTGTTGTTATGCATGTCTTTGTGGACATTTTGTGTCTCTTTGTTTAGTGTTTTGTGTGTATTTGTGGGCATGTTATCTCAATGTCATTACTGTTTGTCTTTTTGTGGACATTCTGTGTCTCTTTTAAGTAATTTTGTGTTTTTTGTCATTTTAAGTCTTTCTGTAGTCACTTTTTGTCTCTTTGTGGACACTTTGTATCTCTCTGCAGTCATAATGTGTCTATTGTTGTTTTATGTTTCTTTTTCATTGTTTTGTCTCTTTGTAGATGTATCCTGTCTCTTTACAGTTTTGTTTTTGTCATTTGTTGTTGTTTTGTTTCTCTGTGGACAATTTATGCCTCTTTCTATGTCTCTTTGTGGACATTTTGTATCTCTTACAGTCTTTTGCATGACTTTCCAACAACATATTCCGACAGTCACTTCAAACTGAGGCTCTAGCCCCTGACCCCTTGTGCACAGTGCAGTCTGTGTGTCTTTATGAACAATAAGAGCAAAGTGTTTTTAAAAATAATTCATGAAACTGGCCAACAGAACATTTTAAACACTGTCTAACTACATACATGAAAAGTAAACAAAAGCTTACATAATTTCTAATTTTTAGAAGTTAATAACTCTTTGAGTCAAATGGAGACAAAGACAGAAGAAAAGAAGAAGACAGAAGAGACAGACAGATAGACAGAGGATAAAAACAGAGCTGTGTCTGAAGAGGAGGGAGGTCTGGTGCAGAAAATGTTCACAGTGTTGAACAATGCCGGCGTTGTGAGCGGCGGCCATGGGATCGAACCCTCGGGCATTTCCCATCGGCCCATCGGCCCCGTCCCGCGGCCCGGCCCAGGGGGAGAGACGGAGACGAGGGGACGGACACAGAGTGTTCCTTTCTCAGCCACATCCTGCTGAAGCGACGCGCCAGCCTGGCCTTCCCATGAGCCTTTACACTCCCGGGTCGGCTTTGTTCGCTGAGAGGCATTCTGGGAAATTCACCATCAGACAGACTCTGACTGGCTCATTTGGTAACGCCGCAATCACAATGAGGAATTCACCAAGGCCACAGACACTGACTGTCTTTATGTCTGTTTCAGCAGACAAATGGACTCACTCCTCCTCCCCAGTCTGTCTGATACCAGAAATGTCCCATGATGCAACAGAAATCCACAGAAATCAGAAGAATTATGTCAAAATGACAAAATATAAAGAAATAAATGTATAAACATATCTTACTGTGACATTCTAAAAGTTAGCATCAAATGTGTGGTTAGACTTGTGATTCTATAAGACAGTTCCTGCTTTAAATCAAATTTCACACTAGTTTATTCAGAAAAAAGTTCTTGTACAGCTGCTTGTGAGCGAGTGAACGTCAGATTGTTTCAGTGTTTTACAATGAAGACGTTCAAACCTGCTCCGTGCATCAGCGAAGAGGCTCAGCAATGTGTTGCTTGTTTTGCACACTTGATTCATCCACGCTCGTCGCCATTTTAATGCTTCTCTGTCACCATTTTTGATTGTTTTTCTTACCAAGGAAACAACATTCTTTATGTGAAAAAAGAGAACAGAAATGTGAGTAACCAGGATAGCTATCTAATGACACAATAACACGCACCTCAAGTGTATTATTTGTCTGTGCTCATGTGGAATGGGGAGGATTTATTATTCCTGCAACACTGCTTTTTAATGAGTCTGGTTCTTTCCACTTGATAGTATTTAGCCAATACTTTCATCTGGTGTGCTAAAAACACTTTCTCATCAAATCACAGCTGTAAATATGTTTTAGAGCTATAATCAACCACTAAGTTTTGGATATTGTGACTCAGGACATTTGAAGTTTGGCAGGTATCCATCCATCCATTTAAAGGTCCCATTGTGCTCTGAATCTCTTGTTGCCTGGTGATATAATATAGTCTCTATCACGGTAGATAAAAAGTTTGGCCTGTGTTTCAGTGACAGAGGAGGAGGCATGTCTCTGCTGCCAGGCTTTCTCAGCCTTGGAGGTCTTGTGGTTCATCCGAATTCCTCATGAAGAATAATCTAATTGAGAAACTCCTGCTGCCATCAGCGTCTGGACGGCACCGAGGCCACACACAGCAGCACAGAGCGAAGACAGAGAGGATATGTTCATGTCTGTGCTTTGGAAAATGACAAAAGATGCAGAGGTTTCTTTCTTTCTCAGCCACTATCCAGTACATACATGCAGTTTTAGGCCATTGTTAGACACTTTTAGAACCTAAAGCTATGAATCAACATGTATGTGACAATCTAAATTTTGGGTTTGTCCACATGTTGCACTTCTGCGTGGAAAATATGCCGATTGTCCCAGATGCCAAGGTTGGAAAAGCTCGGTCTAGGCTCAAGGGCTAAGAATATCAAAGCCACTTCCTGCCTCGTCGCTGTCCGAGCCTGTTCTCCCAACATGGTTAAACATAATACGGTCAAAAGTCAGTCCAAGTGGAGAATCATCTAGAGATAAAGATCCTCAAAATCATACATTTTGGGCCTTATGTAACTGGTTTGTATGGATGCTTGTGAGAGACAGGGATGGGCAATTGGACAAATATAGTCCACTACTGCTGGTTTTACCCACTGAGCCACAGATCCAGTGAGAGAATAACAGCCTGCCACAATATTTTCACATCTAACACAGTGAATTAAGGATTAATTTTGACCAAAACAAGAGTTGGCATTATTTTGGTTTTGGTCAAGTTTGTTCTGTTTTGTTTAATGACTTGATATCGGATTCGACAGAAACAGTTCCACATTAGTGGCAGCCATCGATTCTTTACAAAAATAGCTCAAAAGCCAATGAGGTCGCGCTCCTCCGTGCACTCATCGCATCAAACCAAACCCATAACAGATAAACGGAGGCCTGATCAGATCCTGGAACAGATGGAACAGGAAATCCTTCTGAACATGAGAGGGGGCTTGACGTATCTGCCAAAGCAACCTGATCAAACTGCTTCTCGGTAACTTGGGACACTTTAGGTTGAGAAAACAGCTCCAATTTAACATAAAAATCTTGACTTGAGCAGCTGTGTTGTATCTGTATCAGTATTAAAAGAATGACCCAGTAAAACCCAATTTTATGGACTTGCTTTTACACGATCTCTTTTATCGTTTCCACCATCGCTTCGATCCTCAAGTCGTCGCTCTTTTATCTTGTGACGCCATCTCATCTTTCAGTCACCTCCTGACTTGAATGTCTGCAGCTTATTAGACTTTGTAAGTGCTTTATAAACTCATGTTTAATGTATTAAAAGTGGAAAATAGGGTTTGTTATCACAGTTAGAGAGAAACAAAGACAGAAAGAGCCACAGAGAGAGAGAAATAATTTTCCAGCTTCTTAAATGTGAATATTTTCTGGTGTCTTTACTCCTCTATGCCTGCAAACTGAATATTTTTGGGGGGTGGGCAAAACAAGACAGTTGAGGACGTCATCTTAGGCTTTGAGAAACAACATCAACAAAACAACCATCAATCGATTAATCGGAAAAATGATTGACCAACTATGAATATTTTACTACCACAATACTCGGGTGCCAACTGAATATGTATTGTGATTCTACAAGTATTGCAATTTGAACAATAGAAGATGAGAAAAAGTTGAATCATACACTTCTAGAGACGGTATGTCATGTTTCAGATGTCCAAAAAACACTGCACATCACATCGCATCATTGCTATACTGCATATAAAAGTAGTAAATAAAATACTTTTTGAAATAAACTGCAACATGTAGGTGTTCCTGCACATAGTGCCATAAGAACATAAATAAAATAAGAATTTAGGCCAAGCTATCAATTCAGAAATAATTTTTTTTAAAAACACATCAATTTATCTTGAATCGTCACACCCATGCATCATATTTCAAGAGAAAATACGTTACATCATCAAAGCAAAATGCTCTAAAAGATGACTTCACAAGCGAGACACACAGCAGTCCCTGCAGACAAGAGCTAATGGAACTATAAAAGACAATCAAGAATGATAAAAAGGTACCAGGAAATTAAGGAACAACTGGTTTCAGTCAAGCAGACAGAGCTCATATTTCTCTCTGTGTTCATCTAAAGGTGGACGGACAAGCTTGTCATTATATCATGAAAAAGAAGAACCTCAAAAGCAGCATAATGAGGACTTTTTAATACTTAAAAAAAAGCCTCAAATGTGGATAATCACATGCACCACAATGCACGTCAAATGCAGTCTGACGCTGCACTTAAAGTCGACCTTTGAAGCGGGAGAAGAAGAAGAAGTGTGTGAGTGTGTGTTGCAGAGTTTGATGAATGCATAAAGCCCCGAGTTGTCCCGGTGCAGGCCTGCCGTGCGAACAGGCCTCCCCGCTGTAACAACAAACTGGACTCCTGCAGCGTTTGTTTGAGGTGGAGGGGGGGGGGCTGGAGGGAGCTGTGAACTTCAGACGAAGGAGCCGTTGAGGAAAAGGCTGAACAGTTGAAGGAAAAGGGGCCCCGGGGTGCTGCAGGGGCCGCCACAGGAAATGGGTGGAGCTCGGTGGGAGGGAGGGCTACGGATCAGCGGCCAAGAAATGAGCGGTGGTGGTGGGAGTGGGGGTGAGGGTGGAGGAAGAAGTGAAAGCTATTGTGAAAACTTTGATATCTGCCCACTTAATGAAGTAAATGAGTCTGTCCAATATAAGAAAATACAAAAACTAATTAAGATAATGATTAATGCGTATATTTCTGGGTTGCTTATGTCATCAGAGTTATCAGATTTAAGATGAATCTGGTTTATCTCTTATCTCTGACTCACACCAGCCTGGTGACAGATCTCTAATTCGCTGTATCTCCAAGGTATCAGCAGAAAACAACCGACTTGTCAGAGGCTTTATAGGCAGGATTTAGAAAGAGGATGTCAGCTTTCTGAGAAAGAAAAATTGCAACAAGCGAGGATGAGATCAGTGTGGCTTGTGCAGGTTGAAACTGATTTACAGATACAGAAAGATATCAAGTTTGATCTTTATGTCCACTTTAAACTGAGGTTTATGTTGGATATAATGAATGAGTGAGTTTGTAACTTAGCAACTTAATTTCTAAGAGCACATCATGATTTTAACAGTTTTCTTTTTTGGGTTTTTTTTGTTTTGTTTTGTTTTTTCAGTTCATACTAATCACGAATCCTATCGCAATATCTGTCTAAATAATTGCAGTATAAGATAAAGAACTGTTTTGAACTTAGTCCCAGAATAAAAACACAGAGCTGGAAATGAGCGTAATAGTTCCCCTTTCAGTACAGATTTGAGGTACTTTACTTGAGAACCTTGATTTCCCATTTTATGATACTTTAAACTTCTTCATGTTCTTGGAGTTTATATATCTGAATCAAAAACTCCCCTCTGATCTTTCAAAATAAAAGCGCTGTGAGCGAAGCTGCGAGGCCACACTGACAGAGCAGTTTGAAAGTAACCAGACTCCCGGCGCTGCCTCCAAACACATTTGTTCAGCCGACACTAAGTGACCGGCGCTGCCAAATAATTGATGAGTCCAAAGCAACAGGCTCTGCTGTCTGTTTCCTTTGGCAACAGGTCGAGGCTGTTGGAAAAACTCTGCCTTGTTTTCATGAGAACAGTTTCTGCAGATACGCACACACATTAAAGAGCCAATAAGTTGGTTTTTACTGTTTCAGAGCACACAGACCATAATGTGTCTGCAGGGGGTTGATAGGGTTGTTAGTCGGTGCCAATGACTCACTGATTACTCGCCAGCAGCTGAGATTTCTGGCCTCAACTCTGTTCCAGAACAAAACCTCTCATTGATTCCAGCTAATTCTCAAACCAATAAAGTGAACGCTGCATCAGATTTATTATTCCAGTGTTAGAGACTGGTGATATATCACCTCCTCACCAGACGTTTCTGTTGGATCTGACCTTGTTTACCGCTTTGTTCCGGAAGAATTTACTGTTTGTGTCCATTACAGCTGAAGACAACTTTGTTAAAGTGACAAGAGCTAAAATTTTATTGACTAATAGAGTAGTAAACATCTATTTATCTATCTTAAAACTTCAGTAGGTCAGAAGCTAACCCAGATGCACAGCGGATTTTGAAAAAGCTACACAAACAACTCGTAAGTCGTCATCTACCCTCTTCTTTTCTGTTAAGATGGGTTGTTCTTTCCTGTTTCATCTGCAACATTCAGAACTCCACTTGCAATTTCATCAAAAATAAAATCAGATAAAGATAAACACTCCATGCTTACAATGACTGCGCCGACACTCGTACAGTTTGTGGGTTGGTGCCATTAGCTTCATTCGGCTACGTTGTTTCTTTGAATGATGGTATTTTACAACCAGGAAGCAAACAAAAACAACGATACACACCCCAAGAGTCAAAGCTAACAAGCACTAAGTAAAAACTGCTGTTTTCCACCTTTGGACGCCCCAAACTGACCAAACTGTCAGGTATTATTGACAGTATATTCCTGGTGTCAGACAAACAGCTAACATAAAGCTATAATACAGAGGCTACAATTTCTTTGCCTCTCATGTCACCTGTTTTTTTGCTATTGTAATTCTTTGTGTTGAGAACATTTCTCCAACTACAAACACGCAGCTCTGCAGTTCCAGAGAATTACAAGTCTGCAACATATTAACTGCATGATTTCAAAATCTTTCCCTTCTCATTGCTTTTTTATGTTTTTTTTTGTTGTTTTTATGAGTATAAAATCTCTTGTTTTCTTTTTCATTACATTCTTTTTATTTATCTATTATTGTTTTAAAAAAAACTGCCCTCAAACATTCAAATGCTTATTTTGTCAGACCGACAAGTCAAAAACCCAAATATATTCAATTTGCATTGATATAAATGTACCTGTAGGAAAGCAGCAATTTATCACATTTGAGACGCTGGAACCAGATGAAGTTTGGCATTTTTCCTCAACAAACCACAAAAAAATATGAATCAATTAACAAAAGCGCACGCGACATGAGACAATTTAAATGTTTTTCTTTAGGCTTTTGTAGAAAAATGCACAAACCATATGTACCATGTTATTTACCAGTGGTCAAAGCAGTATTCGGATCTTTTACTTGCGTAAAAACTACAAACCCACAATATTAAAATAGTTGCCAATTATTTTGACAATCGATTCATCTTTTTGAGTCTTATACAAATTCTCAGATTTCAGCCTCTCAAACGTGAATATTTTCTGGTTTCATTGTTCCATAATGACAGTAAATAGTAAATAAAGTAGAATATTGTTATATCTTGTATTAATCTGAATCTGTATAAATTAACATTAATAATGACCTTAAAATTGTACTTCAGTGCAGTACTTGCCTAAATCTATTTAGTCACATGACAAATGCTCATCTCTTTTCATTCCACTTCACACCTCCTGTTTCAGAGGGGGGTCTGCTCCAAATATACAGTAAGCCATGAGGGCCAAATTTCACAGGCTCGCACTGATATAACCACCTCACAGCCCCGCCTCCTTTTACTGTAAATAGAAGCCTCGTCTGTCAGACTGTCTGGATATGACGGCTGCTAATTTCAAAAGAGGCAGCAGAACAATATGAGGAAGCTCGCTGGAAACACTGGAATAAACTCACCGAGCTTCACGGGTCTCCTGCGTCATGCCAGACTGAAATATGGCAGAATATGCAGCAGTTTTTAAATAAATAACCTACTCAGAAACTCTTTAAAAGAGTTTTTGCTCCTTCTTCTGCTTTTCTTGTACTTGATTTTAATGTAACATTTGGCGAACAAACAAGAGGCTGGAATACTAACTTTATTTCCCAAAAATCCTGTACTAACTTCTGGTTTCAAGTGCTATTAGTGAATAACAGTTTCTCTCTGCTGTTTAAAACACTGTGAGTCAGATTGAAGTGTGGATGAATAAATGTATGCATGATTTGGGTTGCAGTCTAAACATCTGCCCCTCAGCCTACTTCCAGTTTCAGTCACAAACAGACAAAAGAGAAATTGTAGAAAGACTCTGTCAGCTGAATCTGTGCAGGATGTTTGACATGTTTGTCTGGTTTAGTGCGCTCACTGGGACTAAACCTGGTTAAAAAAGCTTTAGAATAAACTGTTCTCACTCACCCACTGTCTGTTTGTATTTTGGGTGAGTTTCCATGAAGTGGGTTTCCCACAGGAAACCAGCAGAGGTGGTGAGCACCCACACAAAAACCCTAAAAGATTATCTACAAACCTACATATGATTCATTTACAAGACAAAAAAAAACCCTTGAAACTAATTTTAACTCGCTGAATCACAAAAATCACAGAAGAAACAAACTTTTTCCTCAAACCTTCCAACCTCATTTTGTCACAAGTAACCCCAGACTCCATTGAAAAATCATGCTGTTTTGAGAATTGCTGAATGAGGAGAAACTTTATAAACTTTGTGAAATGCTGTCTACTACAAATTCTTAATTATTTGGGTCTCCTTGTGAATTCGGCAAGTGTTATACATTGAATGGGCTGCATATACTTGTGTTTTTCATTCTGGAAAAACATCAGGTCCATCTGTCTCAGCGATTTATATTCACTGGTTCCCTCTCACTGCTTTCGGAGCATCATTTTCTCATAGCATCACCAAACAGCAAAAGCAAAATGCAAATCTGGAGAAGGTAACACATCTAACCCGAGGAAACAGCTGGTCATACACAAAACAAATATATCTAAAAGCTCAGGAGGATGCCCTGTTTGATATCCTGAAAGCCAAGTCCCCCACGCAGCTGCAGCTAACGTTAGCAAGTCTGCAGCCAGCACCCATGACTCTCAATGGAAAACCAAACTTTGAGTGAGGCACTGACAAGCTGATTGACATTTTAAGATGATTAATTCCCTCGTGAGATAAGTTCTTCACTGTCCTGGCTGACGCTGGCTCAGCATTTTTCTGAAATTCCTCATCAATCATGCAGTTCAGCACGCTACAACCGCGTGTGAGATTTATTAGTACGTGTGAAACCTCAGAATGAAACTAATATACATTACGGGGAAATATTACAGTATGCAAGCACTGCGGTAACAACAACAACAACATGACATAAAGGATATCACGTGTGCTTCCACCGAGACACAAACAGAAGCGTTAAATACCCTGGTGACAGACTGACAGGCTGCAGGTTGTAGGGACTGGTTTGGGAGGTTGAGAAGGCAGCAAGTGTGGTGTGTAAAGTGCTCTAAATACATCAGAAATAATCATAATAATCATGTTGGAATCCAGACTTTTAGACTTACATTTTTGTTATTACAAAAAGAGCAAAGTACTAAAAAAAAAGGTACCACTGGGTTAAGGCGACCATATTTCTGAAATAAAAACCAGAGCATCCCAATTTAATAATAATTAAACTGAACTTGATTGATTTATTTATTTGATTTTTAGTTCCAAAGAAGTACCAAATTCCAGGTACCAATACTGGATTGGTTTACTTTGCTATTTTCAGACATCCACCCTTGTGATGGTGGTTTATTCAGTTCATACTGGCTTCACGTGTGCACGATCACCCAAATCACTTTTATACCAGAGAAGAAAAACACCTTATACAACCACAGAATCAGACCGACTGTCTCCCTCCTGACATCTGCAACTCTGAAAATATCCTGGAAAACAAACACTCGATACAACATTTAAGCAAATTAAATGAGTCCCAACTTAACTTAATATCATGCTATACTTGCATACTGAAGAACAAGAATTCTCTGTCCAAAAAATTTGATGGAATTGATTGGAAAAAATGGAAAAGAGAAGTGACATAAATTAAAGAAAAAGTGATCAAATATATCAATGATGCAGCTTGAGAGGAAAAATAAAAAACTCTTCTTCCTCTGTCCTTTTCCAGCAGTGATGTCACATCCTCTCACACACCAGTTGACACATGCATGCTGTAAATGTCCCATTAATGTCAAATATAATGTTTACTGACATTAGCGACCTTTCACGCGGCGACCCCAAAACCTGCTGGAAACCCTGAGGTCAAGATGACAGTTTCACAGTTCGGACACTCACCGTTGAAGAAGCTCTTGACCTTCAGGTATCCGACGCTGAGGCGGAGCACGGACAGCTTGTCCAGCCGAGCTCTGACCTCCTCGGTGAAGGGCAGCAGGCTGGTGAGCTTGTCCAGCTCGCCGTTGAGCCGGTCTCTGTGGCGTTTGGAGGGGTTGGATTTGGCGCCATCGGGAGGTGGTGGTTTGGGGCTGTGGGAACAGAAAGAAGAAGGTTACTTTAGGACATTAGGAACGTTTTTTAAAAAAAGGGGGTTAATGCGTTAGCTCAAGGACAGAAAAGTGAGGAAACTTGTCCAAACTGATAAAACTTCCAAACCTCAACTCTCTCTCTTTCAGAAAAGGTCAGTTTCCTGTGAGAGTTTGGGATTGGTCACGACGAGTTTTACAAACAAGCTTGAGGCTAAATGTGCTCTGTGTAGTGACGTGTGTGTGTGTGCATCAGCGCAACAGCAGCTGGGATAAATAGAGATGACGCACAGATAACACTGTAGAGA